>JAPQRN010003364.1:32437-49732 GCA_037367275.1 Coranthus polyacanthus | reverse complement strand
CCCCCCCCCGCCACCTACAGCTACCACCACCACCTCTCTGGGGCTCTCGAGGCGTCTTTCACATTGCTGGCAGAGCCACAGTAGGGGATGGAGGGAGGGGGTGGAAGGCAAAGCGGACACTGGTGTGGTCTTTCAAAGAAAAAAAAAGAAAAAAAAAAAAAAAAGAAAATTTTTGGTGAGAATCGGTCACTTTTTCTCTCTCAGGGTTCAAATGCACACATATCCTTTAGCAGTCGCCCTCTATCTCGTGTTGCCCTTGTCCAGTTTTCCGCCCTCAGAATGTAGAAAAGCCTCCTGCGTTTTAGAAACCTCTCTCCTCTCGTTCCTTTTGTGCACAGGTCTGAACTTTTTTTCGTTTTTTTTTTTTTTTATTATTTTTTTTTTTTTTTTTTGGCTTTCTTTTGGCACTGACATCTAACCATCTAACAAGGAATGAATGAATGAATGCTTGAAAGTGACTGTGTGTAATGTTAAAATTGGGAAATGTATTTTTACAACATGTGAACATGTTTTTTCACTCACTCTCATTGTGAATTGATTTTTTTTTTTTTTCTTTCACCAGACTGCAAAAACAAAACATCAAAAATGAAAAAAAAAAAAAAATCTCCTGTAACTAGGCTCTTAAGCTTTATTTTTGTTTTGTTTACTTTTTTATTAGAAACAATCATGTTTGTGATGGTAACTTCCGATGGTAAACTCCACACCGTATTTTAATAAAATCTAAAAAATAAATGTTTAAAATGTCACGTGTTTTCTTACAGATTGAAATTTCCCGCCGTCTCAGTTTCCACTGTTTTTGTACCTTGTACCCTTCACCTGGTCATTACTTTTGACAGATGTTTCATATTTAAACAGTCAGTGAGTTGGTCGGCGAGAACATGAGACACAACTTTTGGCATTTAAAGAAAAAAAAAAATTGCGTACCATCACAGTTTGTCAGCTATTTTATACAGCACCGAGATGTAACGCAGTGCCAGGGCGGGTGCGGCTTTACGAGTGGGCAGACGAGGTGGAATATACGGAAAGGGGGTTTCTGTGCAGTCCCTCAGGGCAGGTTATCAGCCTCCAAAATTGCAACCACATGCACATAACTAGGATCCTGCTCTTTTTAAAACGTCATGGGACTGAAAGCTGAGGTCCAGTCTCTTGAGGCGCTTTGAGAGCCTGTTGCATATAGGCTGGCATTTAAAACATTATTGACTTCATGCGGTTTTAATTAGTTTTCATCCAAAGATCTTTTAACCTCCAGTCTTGCCAGACAGCTCTTTGCTTTGTCAGTATCTACTCAAAGTAAAGTCTGCAGTCAGTTTGAGATTAGTTTTTTTTTTTTTTTTAACCTAACTAATGCTCTGTCGTTCATAGGTGCTGAGAACCAGAGGTGGCAAAAGTACACAGATTCTTTACTCAAGTAGAAGTACAGATACCGGTAAAAGAGGAAGCACTGATTCAACTAAGTGAAAGTACACGCTCGGAAATGTACTCAAAGTATAAAAGTAAGAAGTGGTAAGAAGGGAAAATTTCCACCCGCTGTTTCTGTGCAAAGCTAACTGAACCTCACGACGTTAAAAAAAAAAAAAAACAACTGAAAACTACAAAACCATTCTGCTTTCAAAAAATATATAAACGGAAAACAATGAATGTTAACTTCACTGCAATCTGCAAATCAGTCTCCAGCGTCGCCAAGAGGCCCTTTATCTCTGCAGTCCAGCCTCTCTAGTCTGGTTTCTCGTTACGTCTTTAATGTTTCCATTTAGCATATCTTGTTCCATCCATCTAGATCGAAAATTGGTCTTGGTGTTGGGAGGATGCACAATGGTCCAAAATGAAGAAAAGTCTAGAATTACACTCAAATGCATTAAAAAAATAAAGAAAATGTTGAGTTTTGAAAATGTTGTTGAAAATGTAGTGGAGTAGAAAGTACAGATATTTGTGTTCAAATGTAGGGCGTAAAAGTAAAAAACTGCCAGAAAAATGAATGCTCGAGTAAAGTACAGATAACCTTAAAACGCTACTCGAGTACAGTACGAGTATTTGTACTTTGTTACTTCCCGCTCCTGCTGAGAACCAGGTATTGCAGTAGCAGTCGACGCATGTGTTGAACAAGTGATCGACAGGCGGATTACATAACGCGTGTGTATGAAGGAGGCCCAGGATGCGAACAGTAGTTTAACAGACCCGATTCACGCACTTCAAACACTCCGTCGCTCATTGCTTTCAGACTCCCAGTTGGGACTGAGCAACAAAGTGCAGCGGAGCATCATCCACCTCTCCCGGCGTCATACATGACCGCCGTCCCCCGTCGTGCAGGGAAGCCAGGTTTTTCTTATTTGTTTGTTTAGTTCAGAATGAACGGCGCTTATGAAAAGCCTGACGGATTTCATCGTGTCTGGGAACACACTAGTCCAAGCAGTAAAATGGGAATACTGGTTCCCATACTTGGTAAAATGGGTCATCATGCTTAAATAACCACTAATAGTTTTAGTGAGTGGGTCACAAAATGGAAAAGAAACAGCTCAAAGTAGGTCAAAGGTAAAATAATGTGACTGAAATTGCGTTGAGGTGAGGACGTCAACAAGGCGAAATTCTTTTAGTGCTGATGGGAAGAAAGAGCAGAGTTTGACAGATGTGTGTCTGTGTGTGTGCGAGAGAGAACGTTTGTATGTGTGCATGCTTGTGCATAACATGTCTGTTTGATGAATGAGTCTCCAGATAGATGACCTATCCCACTTGGAGTGATCGTACTACCAACCTCAGAGCTGAGTGGCTAAATATTTCCCTTTGGTTGTTTTTGGAAGGATTAAATATTATTCCAGCCACTGGATGACTCAGATGTATCACCTTCAGACTGGATCAGCTTTTATTGTGCTTTTCAGGAAGACGCTTCTTTTTCTTTTTTCCCCACAGTTAATTGATTTGAATTAATTGGTTAAAATTGGCAAATTTCTGGAACCCTTTTTTTTTTTTTTTTTTTAACAAATCCTGTCAAAGCCCTAAAATTCCTCTGCTCCACAGAGGAATAATACACATACTCCAATTACTCAGAGGAATAATAAAAGTATTACAAACACAAGCCACATTGATGCAGTGGGTCGCTGTAGTTTATTTACTCAAGTATATCCTGGTGCTGAAACTACTCACTTGAGATGTGTATTAATCCACAGCTGAAAAAATAGTCCCAAATAAATGAACCCTGTTTGAGCACCATTTGGTAAAAGCTATGGTGTCCAACTGTTTTAAGGCATAGAGTATCAAGACGCAGACTGGTTGGTAGTTGGTTTTGGAATAATTATACCACGTATGAAAATGTGACATATTAAACTCTCTGCATTATTCTCTACTAAATTCCCCTTTACTTTTCTTCCTTAATATCTGAACACAATACACAGCCAGTACTCATCTGTTCCTAATGCTGCTTTTTTTTTTTTTTTCTCGTGCCTGCGTATCGGGGTCTTGAGGTTTGCGGTGATGAAGCTGAGACATTGGAGCTTGTATGGCTCTGGCCCAACACTGTGATTAGCTCATGGTTTTTCTTCTCGTTGCTTCACTCGGCTTGGCTCGCGTAACATTGACGTGAGCACGTGATTGACAGGAAGAAAACTTTCGGCTATCTTACAGACTTGCGTCAGTCAGGCAACCTGCTCCCATTCTGCCGCTGTATCTGGTGTCCTTAATGCTGGCTTGTGTGTGTGTGTGTATGTTGTGAATGTGGTTTGAAATGGCTAAATTGCCTTCTCTAAATGGCCACTATTTAGTTCAGATTTTCTGCTATTTTATTTGCACACTCACACACACACACACCTGCACATTTGATTCCATGATTAAGATGTACTATATAATATAACGGTCATTCAGAGTGCATGTGCATGGAAGGTTAGTAGCAATCTATATGCTGAGCTCACTGTCATTAATCAACGGGCAGCAGCAGGGGAATCTGGGATTTTCCCATAACCTAGCTTCAATCTAGCTACAGATAGACTGGATGTAGTTCTTCCCCTTGAGCAAGAAAAAGTTCAAATTAGGACATTTGGATATAAAGGCATCAGAGTTGCACAGGAAGTCAGAAAAACATAAAGCTGCCATAAAAAGCCACCTGCCATCACCCAATTTTGTTTTGCATTCACATCACCAGCAGGGTGTGAAATAGGTCTTTTAATTGCATGTAGAAAGGTCTTAAAAAGTCGTAAATTCAACTTGTTGAAACCTGGAGAAACCCCAGACAGACAGATAGATAGATCCTGCAAATTGTTACCTGATCTTCTTGTCTTCCTCCGCCTCATCTCCCCTCATTCCTGGAAGGTTCACAGCAGAGCCGTACAGTGACGTGGCCAAGTTGTTTTTAAGGCCCGCGAGTCTCCAGATCCAGACTTGTCTTTGAGATCTGGCTAATGTTAGCCGTGGTTGAGTTGATAGAGTGGGTCTAAGGACTAACTGCGCCTGCTCCACATAGATCATAGTCAACCTAGACCAGGGTGCGTACGTGTACGAAGTGAATTGATCAATGAAATGTCTGTCCTGCTTAAAAGGCCATCTGCTTGGTTGCGTCATCTGGAAGTATAATAATCAGGAAAGTAGCAAAAGTAACTAAAAGGTTTTCTGCAGAGTCACACATGCGCACACTGGCTCATTGAGTCTGAGCCTTGACACGTTGATAAGTGAGTGGCGGCTTGGTAACAGAAACCTCCCTGGTTGACCATGTGTGTACCAGCTGTGGTAACTGGTGGTCACACATGTCCGACAAACACATACATACATACACACCGTGACTTAAGGAAAAGGGGTTCCTCGGCTGAGATCACAGCTGGATCTGCCACAGGACAGAAGACCTATTTGAAGGGAAAAAGACGGTAACCATTTAAAAGTCTTTTGATTCTCTGCAAAGTCCAATCAGTAAATTAACTGCAGAAATAAGACACTGTACTTCTGTCCAGATTCAACTCATCTGTTATACAGGTTGCATGTCTGTGCGTAAGGCCTATTTCTCATTTCTGCCTTTATTTTACTGCCATTTTTCAGCAACTCTACACCTCGTAAGTCTGACAGTGCGAGCGAGAAGAACAGGGATAGGAAAATACACAATGCTGAGTGGCGTATATTAAACGAAGCCAATGTGGTGTTGATTACCTTGTCAGCAGTGAGGTTACTTAGTTTACCACCGAAAGAGAAAGAGAGGGGAGAGAGAGAGAGAGAGAAAAGGAGCGAGAGAAACACAGAGGGAGAGAAGGACAGCGGAGGAGAGGAGCCGGGCTTTAACTGCCTTTCCATACAAGGAGAAGTAGGGGGAGAAAAGAGGAGGAGGGGGAGGAGAAAAGAAGAGGGAGCGAGAGAAAGTGAGAGAGGGGAAGGTAATCTGAGGAGATACAATGAGAGAGAGAAGGGAGGAGGAGAGAATTTTGGAAAGAGAGATAAAGACTGAGGATAGAGGGATAAGAGCTGATAAGGTTGCAGCCGACAGCCGGTTAGAGTAAAGAGGAAGAGGAAGAAGAAGAAGAAGAAGCTGTATCCTCTCTGAACTCCCGACAGTGAGGTTCTGTCACTGACTGATCCAACACAGGTAGGACGCACACCGAGCCTCCATTCATTCTCCGTCCGAGCGCAGAAAGTGTCCATGCTTCTTCAGGAATCTGATTTTGTTCAGAAGGGCAATCTGCCACAGCTTTACTCAAGTAAAACTAAATGAGTAGTGGCAGTAAACTGTGCCTATATATTATTGTTTTATTTCAGTTGATGCATTTAAATGTAATTTAACGTGGAGGCAGATTTGCAGGTTGCAGTTTCTTTACATACTGATGGGCAGTTCAGTGCATGCTGATATTCATGAGTTATCGTATGTTTTATGCATGAAATCTTTATCTGCAATCAAGTACCTATCGTGTTAAAAAATCTCCGTCGAAAACTGTTGCATCATCAACGAAAATACTCAAGTAAAGTACGAGTATGTCAGAATTTCACTTCATCGTTAAACAAATGCCATGTTTGTTCCTCGTGCAACAAGACGTGTACGGATGTCTTTTTTTTTTTCTTTCTTTTTTTTAAAAATAAAATACATCTTTTTGTCTCTGCTGACTTTGCAGACTCCTGAATTTGGATGTATTTCCTTTGAAAATCATAGCTTCGGGAGATACTTTTTCTACTTACTTTCCTCTCTGTTTCCGCACTGTCACGATTTCTCCCCTGCCTACGTCGAAACGGTGAGTCTGTCTATGTGTCTGTGTACACGAACAAGAAAGAAATAGTACGAATACAGTGGAGGAGCATTTTGTTTTCGTCATTCTGCTGCAAACCGTTAAATCCACTCCTGTTCCCTCAGTTTTAAGAAAAACAGATAATTACCTCCCTGCCATCTCCTCGTTAAAATGAACATAAGTCCTGCTGCGTTCACAAATCTTTGCTTGTGCGTGAATGCCTGCATGCCTGTGTATATGAGATGAGGTGAATGTGTGTATTATCTCTGCATGAGTTTGCTGTAATTGCACAGTAAAGGTGCCCACGGGGAGGCAGCCGCTACATTTGGCTCCTCGCCACATCCCCTCGTTTTATTGTGCCTTGTGCCAGAGAGAGAGAGAGAGAGAGAGAGAGAGAGAGAGAGTTGAGTGATGAGGCCCTATGTAATGTCAACTGAAAACGAGTCTTTGAATGCGTCAATAAATATTATATCGTCTGTTATTATTTCAGCACCTGTTTTCAGGCCTGTGTGGTGACTGATTCAAGAAGTGCCTCTTTAGTGCATGTGTTAGAGTGTCAGTGTGACAAGTTCAAAGGGAAAGTCTCAGAATGCACCGAGTGAAAATCTCGAACCACTGACATGTCTAGTATATTTGGGGCAAAACGTGTAAAAAAAAAAAAAACTACAGAAACTTCCTTTGTTGTTAACATACAATTAAGAAATGCCTCTCTATATTGCCTGGAATGTAAATATATGTGTGTATGTGTAAAAGAGGCTGTTAAAAGCGAAATCTTTCCAACAGCCTGTGACAAGGCTGACCTCCTTTTCTACATCCAAACATTGCAGACAGAGCAGACAGGACAGTAGTAGTTAAGATCACATACTAACGTGAAAAACCTCCAGCTCCAGTGGGTGAACTTCCATTAACCTCAGCTTGCAGAGCTCAATCACAAATGCGTGTCAAAAGCTGCTTACGATCAGTTTCTGCAAGAAATCATGTTTAGTTGCGTGTTTAAGCACTTTGATGCTGAGCCTTATCTGCCTCCTGCAGAGCAGCAAAGTTGCAGCTGATCAGTAAGATCAGAGACTTGAGCGTTGTGTGTCTCCATAACTGAGGTATTTTTATGGCTGTCTGTTAAAATGCACAGTAGTTAACATACATTTAAAGGAGGCGGGGAATTGACAAAACACTCAGTGACATATAAAGCTGCGGTCAAAAAAGTGTCAGAGTTGGAGTTTTGCAGCTATATTGGCAGAGTAATACTATCTGACCTCCGGAAATAGACTTCAGGGACAATGTGCAACAAGACATGAGTGTTGTGTGTGTGTGTGTGTGTGTGTGTGTGTGTGTGTGTGTGTGTGTGTGTGTGTGCATTAGTGCATAGGTGTTTGTGTGCTGGTGCACTTGCCCAAATTTAACTGTCTGCATTCTGCAGCTGCTTTGAGGTTTTGTTGTAGTATAGTCAACTCATAAAAAACACCACAGCTCACTGCAGCTACAAACCATCACTTTTACTTTTAGTAACATGCATAAAAAGTTTTTAATCTGACTTCAAAAGAAAATGAAAAGCATCTGCAAGTCAGACAGGCAAAACAGTGCAAATGTAGGGCAGTTTTATTTTTCCTTGAAGTTTCAGCACTTACTTGCTTCTTCTTCTTGAAATCACTGAAACTGTTTCACCTCACCCCTCACAATACACCTCACAACTCAAGTAAATGGTTTATTGAGATGAGAAAATGGCGTCATGTGCACAGGACATTACAAGAGTTCTGTGTCTGGCTATGGAAACCACACAGGCAGGAGAGAAGAGCGGCGATGGGATGAGAATGCAGGCGGAGAAAGTCAGAGGAGGATGAGACGACTAGATGTTACACTCAGAGGGATGGTGATACGAGAAAGGATGGGTGATGAGGGAAGCGACAGGCTTCTGGAGCATTGAGAAAAGAGAACGTCTTTCTTCATCCCAATACAGTGATATTAAAAACTAAAGGAAATTAAAATCAGTTTGGGGCAAGTATCACGCCCATGCCTGTCTCCTTCTTCTGTCTCTCTTAATAGAGTGTGAGTCTGACTCAGCAGCCAGTGGTCAGTGCATGGTCAGTCAGTGAGGTCAGTAGAGCAGAGCAGACGGGATTGCATCTATCCTTAGGATGTCATCCATATTGTTTTATTTTAAGGCGCCTTCTGTAGCAGACATTACTGTAACAGCAATGAATGTTAACCATTTTGCCTTGTAGCCACAGATTGGCTCTGGACCATTACACTCCAGATAGGAATAAGAGGATTTTTTTTAATCAAAAGCTGGAGGGTCAACGGGTTCAATAAGCTTTATCCTTAAAATGGATGTGTTGTGATATGAAGCAGGAACCAGGAATTTCCTTCTTATACTGATTTTCCAGTTTTGTCTGGGTTTGGTTTCCTACATTTTCAAGTCCTTTCATTTGCTTGCATATGGACAAAGATTATACAGCCCAAGTACTTCTGTGAGAGTTTTGCCACACATTTCATGGTATTCAGGAAAGCTCAATAGTGGGAGCAATATTTCATAAGGATACATTTTTGTGTTTTGCCAGGAGCCTGGCAGCGGCAGAGCGTGCTGTGTGATACTTCTCTACCATTGGTGAGGAATACAATCATTTTTTATTTCTCCATTTCTTTCAGATGATGTCATCAGAGCACCTGACCTGCGGTTGGCTGCAGCGGCTCCTCGTTGTGCTTATGAAGCTTTCCCTCAGTTTTGCTGGGCCTCTGCGACCACTCAACGGGACAGAATGCACAGCCAAGGGCCCTGCTTCCTACATCCTGGTCTTTACAGGTCACTGGAGCCCGCAGGCTTTCCCCAAGCAATATCCGCTGTTCCGGCCCCCTGCACAGTGGTCCAAACTCATAGGTGAGAAAGCCACAAAATCAGCCATTTCTACTGTAAAATGAGATGAAGCCACACTCGCTCACTCACTCACTCAGCCTCAGCTTTATTTTAGGACAGATTCTTTGCTCTTCAGCCCACGCAGAGGCCTCATTTTCAACGTTTGTACACACAAACACATTTGAAAGATGTTAATGAATAAAGCAGCGAGAAGCAGAGAGCACATAAGAAAGACAGCCTAAATGCTAACAGATGGGGTGTCTCTCTGTTTCTCTAATTTCTATCCAGTCATATCGTCAATATTTCTCTATTGCTTTCAATCCTACACGCCTTCCCACATTTCCGCTGGTTCACCACAGTGTTGGCGGTAAAGACTGCAGACAACGTTTTGGTTCTGGTGAAGGTGGGTGATGATAGTCAGGGTGTGGTGGGGTCAAACCACTTACCTCTAAGCCAGGAGGAGGAGGAGAAGAGGTAATTCAGGCTCCTCTTTTTTTTTTCCAAGCCGAGGAGCATGGGATGGATGGCAGATGTTTGTGTGTGTGTGTATTTAGGTGTGTTTTTAGACTAATTCTGTGCATCACTGTCTGTGGCGACCGTGGCTTTGTCTGTTTTCCAACTCTCCCAGAGCTGCCCTGCCAGACGATGATGGTCTACTTACTGCAAACAGAGACAGACACCGGAGATTGTGACACGCCCCTAATGGCTTGTAATGTCCCTGGGTGTTGGACACTGCACGAGGAATGGCCTTTGTCACAAGAAAAGAAAAACACAAGGGTCTCATTGGGCTGATATGCTGCTGGTGGGGGACGGGAGGAAAAACACAAGGAACTGTGGACATGGAGTTTGTCACAGTGCAAAAAAAAATATAGAACCTGCCAAGGGGTTTCGGGGCCCGTGACAGTTTTGTATTGTTTAATTGTGAAACCAGGGTACAAGGGACACTGCCAGAGAGGAGATGGAATGGAGTTTATCATGGCCAAAGAAAAAACAGAAGCAATTTAGAAAGGGCGGGAAGTGGGCTTTAATGTCTTGGTGGGGCTTAAATGTGATGTGTTATTGAATTTCAAGGACTTGACGCTTGTGGGAAATTTGTTAGGATGGAAATGCAATTAAGTGCATAAGTAATAGCAGTTTGGGGAGAAACAAGATAGTGTGTGAAGTGTGCTGGGCATGTTGTGTGTGTGGCTTGTGTGGTGTGTGTGTTAATACATGTGTCAAGAGTGTTTAAATATGAGTGTACGGTTGTGTATGTATGTCTGAATGCAGCTCTGAAAAGTGAGGTAAGGCAGAACCATCAGGGCATTTGTCAGCGTGTTTCTGGCTAACCTTACTCTGCCCTTAAAACCACTGGTCCGGGCCAGTGGCTCTGTGGGTTTCGGTACTGAGATCCAGGACCTGCGGTACAAACAGTTTAACCTCTTGATTCTTAACAGATTTCATTGATAACCAGAACTAAATATCTAAATATGGGAATGTGAAGCAGATGGCTCTGTTGGCTCAAAATGGGTTTGCAAAATTGTTTAATTTTTTGTCCTGTTTGGTTGCTGACTTTGAAATCGTGGCCTATATTCTGGCAGCTTCAGCTTGTGTTGTGGTTTTATCAGTGATACATGAAGAAAAGATGTAACTATAGCTGTGCAATAATGCCAAAGACACGCATGTGGGCAGTTCCTTCAGAATTATCTGTTTAAGTGAAGGGAAAAGGAGGCAGCCATAGAAATACATACAGTCTCCATGGTGGAAATGATCTCACCCTCTGGCTCAGCTTCTGTGGTACTTCACTGACATTGATAGGCGCTTGAAGGAATAAGCATCTTATTCCTGTGTTCTCTTCTTTCTCGTGTTTCTTTTCTCTCTTTAGCGGTCAGCCATAGTCGTCATTTTCAGCTGTGGGAGGAGGGCGCTCCAGCCAGTGCAGGGGTGCAGAACTTTGCTGAACTCGGGGTGACGGTGGAGCTCATGAAGGGGGCCAAGGAGGCAAGGAAGAGACGTGCGGTCGGCGCCATGTACAGAACGGCCGGGATCCCAAATGGCATTGGCCACAGCTCCACAGAGCTGCTCATGCTACCTCGAAGCTCACTGGTAGGCACAAATAAAACTTAAGTAGAAGCAACATTCTTTTTAAAAGCTATAGTCCTTCACAAAAGCACACACATGCTCGGACACGGTAAGACACAAACCGTCTGCTTGACTAAATCTATTTGGTCATCGGGCCTCCCCATAACGTTGCCCTTTCGCTCTTACCAAACACTTCACCACTTCTTTCCACTATCCAATCAGGCTATGTTTAGCCAATATGCTGTAGTCCTGCAGCCACAAACGCCCACATCCATCCTGTGCGGTCTGCACTCTGTCTGCTGCCTGTCCCACTGAACTCTGAGCTCAGGAGAAGGGCCCTGGAAGACGTTTAGTAAAAGTTCAAGCTAAGGTAATGGATAGGTTAAGAATCACTAAAGTCTATCGTAAACAAAACTCACATGCCAACATGTAAATTGAAAGACTTTTGATTTGCTTTAATCATTCCTCCCCCTTGGCGCTGAAGTGATCTCTTTATACTGTGACTGCAATGTAAGACGGTTTTTCATAAAACACAATAATCTTTAGTTCAGCCGTAGCTAATATGAGGCTTCAGCGGTCAAAGCAAAATCAAGTGGAGATTTTAGCACAGAATTCCCTCTTTATCATACTATCCCTTCAGCACAGCAAGAGAACACTATCTAGAAAAACACAGAGCATATGCCTTATGCATGCAACTGTTTTTATTAAAAACTAACTTATCCTCTAAGATTATCTAGAACCTGGATTGTTTCAATAACTCGGGTGTGGAGTTCACTGCGGGCTGATGATATCATCAAGCAGCAGGCTTAGTGCTCAACTAGACTGTAATGTAACTTTGCTTACCGTAAACTACAGACTACCTGTGCTGCTCAGTGCTGAGGGAGTCTCAGAGCAAGCAGTCTTTTTGAGCCTCAGCCTAAATTTAGGTTCAGGGCTTAAACAAAGGCATAGGATTTGAGGAGGGAATGAGGTATGGCACTGTGGAAAGGAGCAATGTGTCGTCGTACTTGCACAGTGTAAGCAAGAGTATTATGTTATGTCTAAGCATATGTAGTTGGTGAGTAAGAGAGAGGGGGGTATGGAGGGAAACAAAAAAGAGGAGGAAGAAGAAGAAGAAATAGGTACATGCCTGCCTGAAAGTCTGGTGACCTACATTTGTTTATTGGTTATTCCACTGCTTGAGGGGTTTTAAAAATCACAAACAACATAAGACAGAGGGCACTTTAGTAAGTACTTGTCATGGACAGCAGCTTAACAGCGTGCCATCCAAGTATGTGATGTCTGTGACTGCGTTTAAATTGGTTCATCTGTTTTTAGATCTCTGGAAAAAGCGTGCTAAAAGAATAATGTGTTTGTGCAGAATGTGAGTACGACAGACTTAATGATGTGAATCCGTCGACAGTTTGATCTGTTAGTCTGCTTTTCCGTCTGTCTCTTTCTTAGGGAAGGACGGGATTCACTTATATGAATCCCATCCTTTTCTCTTTCCCACAAAAACAAAACATTCACATGCAATGCCCCAAAAATCCCAAACACATGAGTCAGATCTCCATATTCATGAGCCTTCTGCTATTGCTGTTAAATGTGTAATTCAAAACAGACAGATAACAGAAAAACCGAGGGTCGAGTTGGACTCATTCTTATTTATTCAGTGTTTTCTAACTGGCACCAGAGAGAGTGCAAACACAGCAGTTGTGGATTAAGTGAGTTTTGCTGGGTAGCTTGTTTTCTAGGACGGTTCGTTCTCTCTGGGTTTTGTGGAAGATTTGCTGTGATAGAGAAAAAGTAAGAGGAATCATGAGAGCTTTGAGTAACTGTTTTGCTGGCCTGTATATTGCAAACCATCAAGATCTGGTTAAGCCAGTGATGAGGGATACCCCTTGGTACACATCCTTGCTGAGTGACCCAATGGATATAGCAGGATGGCTTCTTGGCAAAAACGTTGTTTCAGAGGAGGCTGAAAAGGACAAGAAGAGGGAGAGATGTTAGAAGAGGAGCGAAGAAAGGAAAGGGAAAGGAAGGAAGTGAGGAAGGAGGGGATCAGTGGAGGGATTCTGAAAACAACAGAGCTCTGATTTGGTCTCTCTGTTTCTCACTGTGCGTCACAGGCATGAAACAGACACGGTGTGTCATGCTGACACTACCTTCCTCCTGTCCCGAGTGGTCTGCTCTGCCTGGTGAATGTTTTTGATGTCTGTTCCAATACTCTTTCATCCAGCTCTTTTCTCCAGCTTGTCCCAATCCATCCAACTCCATCCAGAGTTTTATAAGCCCACCCATCCTATCCCAGTTCATAGCAGCTCAGCTTCTCAAACATCAGGCTGCAAGCAGGGAGGCGTTTTCCACTCGACTGTTTTTTTGGGTGTCTGCCACCTCAGCGTGTGCTGACCCCCAGGCCATTTCCTGTATGAGGTCACCAGCTCTCAGGAAGCATACATCACACAGGAGACACAGTCTGACCTGCACTGGAAACTGAGTGGGTGTATGCATGTGTGCACACGCAATCCTGGAAATATAAATTACAAAGTTTAAGAGTTCTGGTATCAACTGTGTGTGTATGCATGTGCATGCATGTGTGTGTTATATTATGCTATACTGTATTCATCGTCCTGCTTTCTTTGCTGACTTACTCACTGCACACAACACATGTAATACACAAAGGACAAGTTAGTAACAGCAAATTACTAGTACGATTGTTTTCTATCAATTCCTTTCTCTGCTCCTAAAGACATGTTATTTATGATGCTCATCCAGAGCTGCAGCCAGACATTTGATTGATGTTAGAAATGTAGTTCTGTTGGCTCTATGTATCCAATAGGAATGAGCTTCCATCTTTCAGTGATTTTAATAAATTTTTTTACTTGATATAGCATTCTCATTCACAGTTACAATTTGACCAAAAGGAAATACAGAATAAATACTATACATTAATTGGTTCAACATTAGTTTTACCATTCAGCACACATTAAACAATGCATTGGTTAAAGAAATGTGTCTGACATTGTTGTTCTTGGCCATACAGGTACATCTTAAAATAAGCTCTCTATAACATCTATTTTCTGTTTTAAGCGCAAACCAAATGACAACCGTAGGACGATAAAGTATGAAGTTAATGTGTTATCTCTCTCTCTAACCACTAGCTGTCCGTGATGGTGAAGATGATTCCCAGTCCTGACTGGTTTGTTGGTGTGGACAGCCTAAACCTTTGTGACGGTAACCAGTGGAAAGAGGAAGTGACTGTTGACCTTCAGCCTTATGATGCAGGGACAGACAGTGGATTTACTTTCTCCTCTCCAAACTTCCCCACCAGCCCCCCAGAAAACATCACCAAGGTAGGGTCCGCTCTTCGTAAACAATTTCGTAAGTGGTTATGATTTACTGTCAGCTATTCACTCCTTCATTCCATAGTGAGACAATACATTGCGGAAGGCCTTCATCTTATTCCTCAAATAGGTTTGTAGCATATGGGACATCATTCTTAGCTGTCCCCACTTAGGTGATTGCTTTGCGGTCCTTGTGACCAGCCTGGAATGATTTGAGTAAAAAGGGCCTCTCTTACATAATAGATCGTCTATCTTTTCCTTGCACGCGTTTTAAAGTTGAGAGTTTGCTGGCTTTCCTGATTATTATGAATTATTCCCGCCTGTCTTCTTCAGATCACATCTCAGATGCCAAACCACCCAGCAAACTCCTTCTACTACCCTCGCCTAAAAGAGCTCCCACCGATTGCCAGCGTAAAGCTCTTGCGACAGAGCAGATCACTGCACCGTCAAACCGTGATGTCCAATCATATTCTGCCTAATTCTATCAGTCCCCGACGCTTCTCAGGTAAGAAAAGTTTTTATATAAGCGGAAAAACGTCATCATCAAACTTCAAGAAACTTCAAGACTCTAATATAGTATTATAGACAGTGCAGTGCAGGTCACAGTTTACTTCTGATATGATTGAAGACACCTTTACTCTCTGTGTTTGATGCTTTATATCTGTTAAGTGTTCATATTATATCATTAATTTCTCAAAATATGGTTAAAGTAAAGATTGTGGTTAGATGATGTTTTATATAGGCCCATGTCTTACTTTTCCATTGCTGACAAAAACGCACATAACAAGTTGTGAGGAACTGTCATGAACACAGTCAACTGTGCAGAATTATGTCACATCTACTGTCAGGAATAATGGAAACAGAGTTTTGACCATGGATGATGTATTTACATACCTTCTCTTTCTGAATTTGATCTTTTGGTCACGTCTCGCCTTCCAATGCAGCAACACCACTTGACTGTGAAGTGTCTCTTTGGTCGTCCTGGGGTTTGTGTTTGGGTCCCTGTTCCAGAGGCGGTGTTCGCCACCGCACGCGCTACATCCTGCTGCGGCCAGCTAATTCTGGGAACCCCTGCCCTGAGCTGGAGGAACAGGCCGAATGCGTACCACACAGCTGTCTGAAACTCCAGTAACCCACAGAGTACACAAGCACAGACACTGCCAGTATCCGACACTGGGACTTTCATATTATCACTGCTGGACTGAGAAATGTTGCTGTATCTTGAGAATCTCATTGATGTAAGTAAAGGATGGGACGGTTGGAAATTTGGGACATGCTGCATTACATGTTCAGCTGATAAATAAGTACAGTATGCACTCCTCTGTGTACATTTTAATGCCAGTAAATAAAATAAAAACAGAGCAGAAACTGAAGTGTAGCAGAGCAAAACAAAACAGTGGTTTTAATAAACTGACTTTTACACAGAAAAGAAAACACGAGAGGAAAAAGCATGACAAAAAAAACGGTGCTGATGCTGTCACACTAAAAGTCACGTCTTCAACACACTCTGTGCGTGCATGTGTACACAGAAACCTCCACACAAATGTCACATACTACATACTTTACCAGGCACAGAGGCATTAGTTTCCATACTGTAGGTAACCTATACATGCTTGGCACATGCATCTCTTTCAAAATAACCTCACACCCTGGTTTATTAATATCATCTTTCAAAAGTAGAAAATAATGGCTGACTTGAAACTTAAAGCCAATCTAAAGAAGCTGGCCCACTTTTGTAACACGATACAGGTTTTTATAGAAATAAATATTTGTATTATGATCTCTTTTGATATTTTGTATATACTGTATATGTATCTTTTCTTGTATAACTCTTGAATAAAGATAGAGGTGTGTTTTTCAAAAGGAAATGCTCCGTGTTTCTCCGTTGTGGATTCCTTTCCTGTTATTAGGCAAACGTAACATCTAAATGTGAAACTCTTGTCAGTTTAAAGAACATCCTTCATCAGCATAGCTCCAGTAATACACAAAGAAGTCAACTTATTTGCGTATGCCAGGACATAATTTTACCAGTATTGACACGTCTTTATTTGGGTTCAGAGAACTCACCGCCAAAATGCAGAAATACGCAGCCACAAATAGCATCGTATGAAACAGTCATGATGTTTTATATTCACCAAAAGCAGAAGTCGCGCTCGGACATATTTATAGATGAAAACGATCCATCACAAAATTTAATACGACATTTCTTCATGGCCCGAGGATACTTTTCTAATAGCATTTGGATAGTCAGCTGAATGTAAATGTTTTAGTAGAGAACGGCAGGTTTAAAGTCACTCCAGAGGAAGACAGACTCTGTTTAACGAGGTCCATTTCTGTGCTGTATTTGAGTACGCAAGGGATGTACTTTTTGGCAAAAATGTCCTCCATTCACGCTGGATGATTCTGAAAAACTTGAACTGCGCTTCAGGAAGGGAGCCTTTTATGTAGCAGATATCATTTGCCAAGCTTGGACGAGACGGCAGAATATTTTATTCGAGACCAAATATAAACTGTGATCTTGTAATGAAATGTTTGACCACTGCAACTGGTGCCGTTAGGGTTGGGTTAAGTGCATGACACAATAAAAGCACCAATCAGTTTCGCTAATCAAAACTCAGATTGTGTGAATGTCAGCCTGTACTTTGTCAGAATGTTCTCATGTCTCTTCAAAGGGCTGTAGCACCTCCTGTTGGTCGCATCGATAACAGTACTGTACAACTTCTACTACTACTACTACTACTACTACTGTTACTGCTATTAATTACAATACAGAACTTATTAATTAGACATGACCGGGCCACTAACACATGAAGTGACAAGGTGAAACCTGTCAGGTTTTCAAGTGATGCACAAATGGAGAAAAGCTGGATGCCATTATAGT
>JAPQRN010003364.1:7227-32337 GCA_037367275.1 Coranthus polyacanthus | reverse complement strand
CACATGAAGTGACAAGGTGAAACCTGTCAGGTTTTCAAGTGATGCACAAATGGAGAAAAGCTGGATGCCATTATAGTGAAACCCCCTTTAAACAGATCAGAGTCTGCTCTCTGCTCTGTTAAGGTGATCAATATATCTTTAATTTTAAGGTCAGTTTTGTGGGGATCCACGTTTTAAAAACGATAAAGCGTCACGACCTAATTCACTATACGCCACTATCTATAAATCGCAAGAAGAGCAAATTTGTGCATAAATGAACGTTTTTAAATGTACGTTTTCCACATCATCTCATAATATTATCTTGACGCTCGTAGACCAGCCATTTTGAAGCAATGCATCTGATAAATCACAGCTTCCTTTTATGTGCGTTATAGAAAAAAATACACTTTTAGTTTAGGTGCGTCTTGTTGAAAGTTTTTTGAATGTTTGAAATGCAAATTTAAAAGTCTCCTGCAACCCAGCTGTGGGTCAGGACCCAGTTTTTGTTAATGGATGCTCTGGAGTAATCAATCGTGATCAATTTATTAAACAAATGTTAGCCTTAAAAAGTCAGACTCATAAAATAGCCTGGATGTAATTTTCTGTGTGAAACATGTATTATAACTGACTAATCTAAACTATCGAACAGCTTATTCCTAAGTACACGCAATCAAAGAAACACTAAAATGATCAAAACGACAGAAATATATGGCTATATTATGCATGAATGTGAATAAAGTATAATAATGAGATAATAACAAATCAGGCCAACTCTCATTTATAAATATTGTTATGGGCTCCCTAAAGTCTAATGCTGTAGTCGGACTGCCTGAGTGACTTCAATTTAAATTTCAGTAATTTCGCCTTATCAAAATACTGCGGGAAATTCTGAAAACCCATTCCTCACATTGTACGTTAGTAATCATTAACCTGATTCACGGGCCTGTCGCTAGAGGCCGCTGTTTCCACAGACTTGCCCTGTGTCTCCGCAGTGCTGCCTGTCTACGAGGAGTGCGTTTGATTGTTGCAGGGCTCAATGGCGGACAGAACAGGATAGTCGTTTAGCACGGAGGACAATAACATCTACACTATTTAAATTTCTGGCGTGACTCGGTCCGCCGCCCCGTGCTCCCGGGTGCGCTCGTTGAAACGAAATCTCGTGGCATCGTTTAAATACAAAGTCGCTGCAGCTATTTTCTCGCCCTGCTTATCTTCCACCATTCTTGAGTTCCCATCCCGAGCTGAGAAGTTACACTGTTCATGGTGGCTCTCTAAGGCAGCTAGCTAGCGAGCAAACCATGGGGGACTCTCTCGAACTGATAGGGAAGCGTCTGCTTTTGCTCCTCGACGACGGCAGGTCCGCAAATGGATCCGAGCCGGAGCAGGCTGCACTGGCTCGGGACTGGCTCCGGGGGACGGTGCGGGCAGTTAGCGTCATTGGTCTGGCCGCCCCGGAGGTTAGCGGAGGAGAAGCGACAACAACAACCACTGCTGCAGGGCTCACGGTCAGTGTTTACATACAAGCGCTGCCGTACTGCGTAGATAAAAGACAAACAAATCAACGTTTCAAATGTCTGCTTGGTATTATCAATTGTTCGAACCAAATGTAACTTATTTTTAACCGTCAGTTAGGGTGCATTTTGTTGGCTTTTCCATATATTAGCTATCTACAAGTCGCAGGCAGTGAGGCGAAGCTAAACTCGAGGCCGGGGATTTTCGGGCCTTTGCTTTGTTCGCTTTTTATCTTTCTAACGAATGACATTTAGCTTCAACAACGGTAATCGCAGCCTTGTAGCAAACATCTGTATAGCACACGTAGGTTACGCGAATAACTAAACGCCGGGGGTAATGTGACAAATGGCTATCAACCGCTGTGAATAACAGCATTAGCTTGTCAAGTGCGAAAGCTAGTATCTGTGGAGTAACGGCCTCATAAGTTCAGATGAGGATCAGGGTGAACCGTGGATTCCTTCGACAACGTCCGGATCGTTATCTATAGAAACTAATCACCCTGTCTGTAATCAGTCAACATGATTAACTTAATACATCTGTCCAAAGCTACGTTTAGTGTAACGGCATATATCTCCTGGCTGCGTACTTGCAGAGACAGTAGGATTTGCTAAAACTGGGGTGGTGGTGGCTGACCTACATAAATACATATACTCTTACTAATAGAGCAAATGCATTGCAACCATATGATGAGGTGGTCTTAGTGGGTTCATATGAAGTAAAATGTCTTTTCAGGGAGCAACCTGTGAAGGTCCTTGGAGTCAGTGCAAAAATGTCGTTTTCATTAGGAGATACTGTGGCTGAAACAAAACACCAAAACAAAAAACCTTAAATGATGCTTCTGAAAAAATAGGTTCTGACATCTCCATCCACCAAAAAGTCTACTTTATGGAGGACTCAAAATGCACGTGTTGGATAAATGTAAATACCACTCTGTGAAGTTTTATTTTCCTGAATGCATAGGGGAGGGGCAGGGCTGAATACTTAGCTGTTCAATCTGTTACTCAACAAAAATCAGCAATGAGTTTTATAAGTGAACAATTGTTTTTGCCAAATCAGGAACATCATTCTCTGGTTGCAGCCTCTCTAATGTGATGACTGCTTTACTCTGATTTGGAGTGAAAACTTTTCACATTCATTCTCCTTTCACTTTGGGAAACTAGGATGGAGTGTATTATACTGTATTATCACCATATGTCAGTCAGGGAACCTGTCTGTTGGCTGCTGAAAACCACTCCAGGCTATATTTGAAGGCACCTTGCTAATGGAAAGGAGCTTTGCCTTGGATCAAAAGAGAGCACAGTATACTCCGACTTTACAAAAAATCAATTTATGCTTCAGGCGAATAACACTGCTGTGCCTGCACTGCACACAAACCTTGTTAAGGAGACAATTGATAAAAGATTTAGGTGATATTGCAATCCTTTTTTAGACCAGTGCATATCATCACATTTTTGGACAGTGGAAGATTGTGGAATTAATTATAACTTCATAAAATCCTGTCAGGACTTTTGCTTTTGTTGGTGTAGCTCAGATCAGGGGCCTGTATCACGAAGCAAGTTCAGCAGAGCCAGGATCACTACTGTTACCCGGCTCGACAAAACCAAACATTGGCCTATCACGAAGGTGGTTATCAACTCGCTCTGTCAACGCAGGGTTTCTGACTCTAGTTATGAGTACTTTTACATAAAAAGAGCAGAGTTGGCACCAGGTGACCAATCACAAACATGATCAAGTTGAGATCAGCTGCACATTTCTCACAAGAAGGACAAACTGTAATTTCAAATATAATACAGGCTAAAAGCAACACAGCTGCTGCAGCCAAAGGCAGGTAGGAAAACTGACAACAAACCCTCCACTGTGTGAATATGTGAGTTAATATTCTTATCAATATCACATCATTAACACACATCTGACTATAATTAATTGTTTATTCTATTAAATGAATGTGTTATTATGGTGTGTAAGACAATTTGAGCCTAATTATTTTTTTTTCTGAGAGTAGATAAAGACCAAATTAATAAACACAATTCAAAGCATAAAGCAGATTCACTGTCAAATATATTATAAACAATTCAAACACTTTAGTGCTTTAATCATTCTCTGTTTTAAGATTATATATTGCGCTTTATCACAATGGAAAGTCAAAGGGAAAACCAAAGAGTTTAGACGGTCTGTAATTCTTTACTTCCTCACAGACGCTCTCACTATCTGGACCCTGAGCGTGCAGTTTTTTTTCTTTTATTATCCGCGCACCAAAGTCCGTGGGATCTTCTAGGAGAATTGATTGTCAGTATTGGTCAGTAGGCCGAGCTTTTACACATTTTGATCTGTTATCTGGAACATAACCTCCTCTGGAGAAGGTTATGTTTGCAGTGTAAGTTACCATGGACATTTACCTCGGTAAGAAGTAAACCACCTTCGTGATATCAGAAATCCTGAACTGAACCATAAGTTAGCTTGCTAAACCCCTATTTGAGCTTCATGATACAGGCCCCAGGTTTTAGCCTTTTCAATCACCTCATGGTACTTCAGGGGTTTTAAGATCTTTGGTTTTATTGGTACAGTGTCCTGATTCTTTGTTATAGGACATTTCTTTCAGGTTTGGAACACTTGTATAATCTTGGTTAGTAGTCCGTAGCCAGATGTTACCCACCTGAACTGCTTGCCTTCTCCACTCTTACGCACCCGTAAGGTAGTCTCAGTGCAGTGATACATGGTCAAGTTCAACAAGTTGCTGCTATTCAGTTAACTTGCACACATTCATTAAGTTTGACCGTTTTCTGTTTACTGGGGAAGGAGGAATGCTTCAGTATGAAGCTCACATTTAAAACACAGTGTGTTTCTGTCTGTGATAGTCTTTGGTTAAAAGGTCATTTGGCTGCTCCCAAACAACAAATAAAATATGAATACATAAACTTTTACTTTGCCACACAAGATGTTTGTGATTTTGTTTTGTCTTTCCATTTATAAGTAGTTGTCATGATGATTATTTAGTATTTAAGTGAACTAGCTTTATTTTTTTTAAAGATACACCAGCCAGATGAGCTTCGACTCCACAGCAGCGATGATTCTCTAGTACGACATTATCTGTGCAAACCTTCTACCTCAATGTCAGTTTAATGTTTTTTTCTAGGCCTTTTTCAGCAATACAAACTAATTAGACACATGTTTTTGTGTCTCCTGCTTCTGCGTTTTTACCTTTAATCAAGTGACTAATCCACTAGCTAGTTATATAGAATATCTTAAACCCTCAGTTAGGCCTGTAGCAATTACAATTGTAAGTATTTTACATAACCGTGATAATCATCTCCATTCACCTGTATAAAAAGAGTTTGGTGAAACTAATGGAAATAGCATAATTTATTAACATTTCCACATCGTTTACCATCATTTGATTGGCGTTCTTTTAATGACTTCACCTCGTTGCGTCCTGTTGAGTTCAGTGGAGAACCAGCAAACAGACTGTTAACAGTTCAGTCTGATTCTCACAGCTTGCTATGTTAAGTAAAACTGTTGTAGTTAAACATCTAGCTGCGTCTATGGTGGTTTTCCCCAAAACAACCAGCAAAATCAGCTTTTCCGCAGTGAAAAACCCTTGAAAACGTGACTATGTTGTATTGTTCATCGTTGTGAATTCAGTTTCGTCCTGTTATTTTGACACAGAAAAGTGGATACTTATTACAGACAATTTTTGACTGACTGGATCTTTGCAGTATTTAGACGCTAGATGTTTTTAGCCTCTTTTTCCCTTTGAAAATGTATATATGGATGTATGTAATTTTTAGAAATGCTGTAGCTTGCATATAAAATATTTCACATGATTTTATCCAGTATCAAAATATTATGTTTCATGTCATTAGGCGAATGTTTTAGTCAATTTCAAACATTCATCATCAGCTTCAAGAAAAACTATTGATGTGTGATTTAGAGAGATGGACTATCATTGTGAGTAAATCACATCCTAGTTCTATGCAAAATACAATGTGCTATCCAACCCTTGCTCTACCTTTACAGGCCATTGAAGTCTGATTTGAATTAAATGTGCATGAGGCATGGCCCTTCTCACATACAAAAATGTGTGTCACTCCGTGCTAAGTCACCTGGGATGCAGAACTTTTTCCACTTCATGTTATGGATTTTCTTGCAAAATCCTAAAGCTGTACTTGAAATTCTTTTAAGTTATGAATTTCTGAAGTTTGTCCCTCGGAGGTCAATTTAATTATTAGTTCTCAACAGCGATTTAGTTTTCACTGGATTAGGATTGCTAATCCCATTTACTGTATGTAATTGTATTTTTACAGAGTTATATCACCTAGGTGTTAACTTTTAGATATTTCAACCTTGTACTGGATTTTAAAATGATTTGGTATGCCAATTGCACCTTTTTCAGACTTTATGAAAAATGTCGTCAGCTCCTGTGGTTGGAGTTTAATGCAGTGAGTGCAGCGTTCTTTTATATTTTTTCAGACCTTATGGTGATCCTCTGTTTTTTTTTTTCCGGCTGCAGGTGTTTCTAGAGTTTGAGAATGCCTCGCAGCGATGTTCATGGGTGCAGGTGTATGGAGAGGGCGTGAAAGCTGTGTTGGTGGAAGACTCCATCGTGTGGGCCAATCGACGTGATGCTACTGGAACTACTGGACCCCCAGCATCAGCAGTAGCCTGGCCTGCACTGGTGAGTAAAGATGAGAGGGACCTTTCTGTTGAGTGTGTACTATATGTTCTTTTAAAAATTTGGATGTTAATTTTTTTTTAACTAATGATTAAAAAACACTTTTCCTAAAGTTAATTTAACAAATACATTTGAACAATTCATTTGAAAAAAAAAGTGAGCTATTAAATGTTAAACCTCTTGAGCCTGAAGCCTGTGCTGGGAAGATCAGTTGACCCCAACCCCAAAGGTTGCACTTGTAGTATAGATTAGATGTGTGATGTCAACTAATGTGAAATAAAGATGGATGTTGGTGTTTTAAGTGGAAAGAGAGAAGTCAGATATTAATTCTTACCTTTAAGATTTGGGTGTCAGTACTTTTTCCATAAGGCCCCATAATTTCATGTTGTTGTTTTTTTGTCTTTTGCAGGCCTTCCGTTCTCTGGTGGACAGAGTGGGTTTAGGAGCGTTGGTTCCAGTGGAATATTTTGGAAACAAGAATGTTGAATTCCTGCCTGATAACAAATCAGTCCAGAGGTTTGAGGTGTGCAGCTTTGTTTAACAGACTTGATGACGATTCAGTAGTGTTGTGCTGAAACAGTTTTCACAATGGACCAATTATTATTTACTAAAATAACACAATATTGATTCAGCTCCTCAGTATGCTTTACTTCCTTTTTCCATTTCATATGATTGATTTTAACTCGTATGATTATGCTCCTTTTGGATTTTCATCAGACAGCGACAGTTTTAGGACAAGGACTTTTTTCATTTTTAGAAATAAATAATTGTTAGCTACATTTTGCACTCATTGTGTTTGTGTTATTGCTGTACTCGTGGTACTCTTTCAGGACAGTGGTTTGTGTCCTTGTGCAGGTTGATAAAGATATAAGACACCCTTTGCTGTTGGAGCAGCCTCCTGTGCAGGCTGCCGTCTCCAGCTGGTGCAGTGACTTTGAACTACAGGAGATCTTTAGGAAGGGTGAGCCACGTACTCTTATGTTATTAATAGACTACAAATGCAAGTTCACAATAAAAAAAAAACAAAAAACGCTTCGAATCAACAAGTGTGTATGTCTTGCTCCCTTACCCACAACTGTGACGGTGACAAATCTCCACTTACAAAATCCAGGCTGCTGCTAGAGGTGTCACAGTGGAAATGCAGAAAGTTGGCATTGCAAGCATATAGAGGCTCACTTTAATGTTACCAAGATCTTGGTGCTGATGGTCTTACTCTGCAACAAAGTGAATCTGTCCTCATTTGAATTAAATTCTCTCCACTATCCATTCTAAATGCTTGGTTTCATTTAAATCTGATCTCTATCTTATTGCTTCTTTCTTCAGGGTCATACACTATTCAAGGACGCAGGGTACGGGTGTACCAGCCAGAGTTTGAGGAGTGCTGGGCCTTAGGACTGGTCTCACAGCACGACCCTATCTCACACATTATGGAGATTACCATGGATAAGGTAAAAAAGGTGCTAATGCTGTGTTGTTTTTCTAGTCTTGGTATGAAATAATGCTACTTAACCTCTTTTTTGATGTAGGGAGAGGAAAATCAGATGGTAGATCCCCGTGTAATACATGTAATGCTGGCAGAAGAGGAGGTAAGCATGTTGTAATATGACATACTGTACTCTATAGTTAGTATAGGTGTAATATTTTAACCACAAATTGAATGTTTAATATGTGTTAATAAAATTCCTCTCCCCTCTTAGCTCGGTAAAAATGGGAGGCGTAGGAAGGACAGTGAAACAGTGAAGGGTGATGGTGGACGCAGACGTAGGACTGCCTCCGAAGGTGAGGATGACATGAACTTGAAACGTTTTAAAGGAGCCGGAGACATAGGAGCTGATGGGCAAAATTGTGGAGATTCCAACAAAACCCCAGCAGAAGGAATGGGGATATGGGGAGGAGATTCAAGTGAAAGAGTCAGCAGCACAACCAAAAACGGAGGCTCTTCAGATGGAACTTTTCCTCAGGGCAGAGTGTCGTCCCCCAACATCACATCCTCACTCCAGATGGACCAGTCAAATGCAACTCCTCGTTATCCTGCCCACGTCAAAGAAAATGGTCGCTCACTCACCACACAAGGGGCTGCGGACTCCACATCCACCATTACTCACACCCCCACCCCTCCTCCCCTCAAACCAGCCCCCTCCCCCTTCTCTACTACTGCTTTTCCCTCACTAGGCCAGATGCCAAGCCTGGTCCCTGGAGCACCAGCCCCCAAGGCCTCCCCATCGCCCCAACCAGAAAGAGAGGAGGCCTCTCAGTCAGCTTACTCTAAAACAGCTGCTCTTGTTTCCCCGGGGCCTGTCACCATTTCTTGGTCTTCACATGACAGCGGCCCTAGTGTGGCACTTTCTGCTTCTGTGGGTTTTACTCCTAAATCTTCCACCTGGGGAAACCAGACTGAGGTAAGACAAACAGTGTGGAAGCTGTGATTCATATGCCATCCAGGACAGCTTTGTCCTTTTTTATCATTTAGCAAATAATTTATCATTATTATTCATTGGATTGGTTAAACTACATACTTGATTCTGCTTTTCGCTATGGTTCAAATGCTACATCTATGTTGTTTTTTTCTCAGGGCACCAAGACGGCATTGGGTTTTCGTGTGCCACAGGCAGTGTCAACTGCTTCTGTATTTGGAGACGTTAACTCTCAAACTAATGGAGCGCTTACCACTACCACAGCTTCCCAGGACACTTCCAGGCCCTTTGGCTTCGGCTTTGGGGGAGCAAAAAATGAAACCCAGTCCCAGCAAGACCAAAATTTGTTTTTCCAGTGCATGACCCAGAGTTCTGGCTCCAGCCCAAGCCTAGCTGCTGCTCAGGCCCAATCCAAGGACACCAATTACTTCACTGCAGTGTCTGAGAGCCTGAGTAAAGAGCCCCCAAGCCTGTTCAAGCCTGCAGCTTCTATGGAAGGGCTGAAAAAGTCTGAGCAGCCCAAAGTGCCTGAGACCCACACAACAGGAAATGGTGTGCTCAACAAATCGTCATCGGCCTTCCAGGGCATGGCTGTCTCGCCAGGGGTTAGAGGCTCTGGCCTAAGTGTTGGTGGTCTGGCTGCAGCTACTGGAGTCCAGAGTGCATCTAAGAGAAACAGCAATAATGGAACTGTAGGAGGCTTAGGGCTACAGGCTGGCTTTAACACTTCAGACAACCACCAGAACCTTTTTCTGCAGGCCTCCAAAGAGCCTACTAATCCATTTCTGGCATATGGGGAGAAAACCTCCCATACATCCTTTGCTGGCCTCTCTGGTACTGAGCCACAGACCTTGGGTCCTGCCTCAGATAGCAAGCCAAACCTCTTCACAATGGCAGAACCACCTAAAGGCATTCTGTCCTCCCCTTTCCCAGCACTCTCAGCAGCTACTTCACCCAGCTCTTCTTCCTCTCCAGCACCGGCCTCATCTCAGAGGTCACAGAATGAAGGGACTGTGACAAGGGAGGAGCAAGATATTCAGGAGATGCCTACATCCACCGCAGGCTGCCCCATGTTTGCAAGCACTGGCACAGGTGGCATGGAAGATGTGCCTGTGTCCTTTGACCAGAGTCAATCTCAAAAATTTAGCCTGGAGGAAAGAGGCCAGTCGTCTAAACGTGACTCAGACTCCAGCAGCAACAGTGACTTGTCAGACCTGAGTGAGAATGAGGATGGTCCAGAGAAAGGGCAAGCCCCAGGAGGACCACCACACCCTGCCAAGGATGGGGCCATGCTTCAAAAATCTAAAGTGCAGGGTGCTCCTAAGAGCCGTCCTCGTAACAAGCCTTTCAAAGGTAGGCCTGGTTTATTCCATAACAATCTTGAAATTATTTGCAGTGGGTAATACAAAAAAAGAAATGGAATTAATACCATGTTGTCTCCTCCAGTGGGTCAGTCTGTGCTAAAAGACCAGAGCAAGGTGCGTCGTCTGAAACAGTCTGGCGAGTCCTTCCTCCAGGATGGCTCCTGCATTAATGTGGCCCCTCACTTGCACAAGTGCCGCGAATGCCGCCTGGAACGATACCGTAAATATCGAAATACAGATGAAGAAAGTGACGAGGATGATGATCCTAATGTGGCTTGTCGTTTCTTCCACTTCCGAAGGTACATTTTTACTGTGCCGATGCACCACTTGTTTGTATGTGTTCACAAAAATATCTTTAAGCCTATCCAAATTAAGGAGGCTGTCTTAACATGACAGATGTTACTGAATCAACCTTTTTTCCCTGCCCAGGTTGGCGTTCACCCGTAAAGGTGTGCTTCGTGTGGAAGGCTTCTTGAGTCCCCAGCAGAGTGATTCTATGGCCATGGGCCTTTGGTTACCTGCACCAACTGTCCAAGAGGGTCTCGACCTCGACACATCAAAGTACATCTTAGCCAATGTTGGAGACCAGTTCTGTCAGTTAGTCATGTCAGAGAAGGAGGCCATGATGATGGTGGAACCTCACCGTGAGTATTAAGAGATCTTACTGATTTAATCTGCGCCAGTATTTTCTGTATGTTTAGGGCTTTTGTGCCTTTGTTCCAAATTTTGTCTCAACATGCTTGTCCATTGTGTCCGTCTTGTATGTAATTTGTTTTTGTGGCCTGTTCTGCAGAAAAAGTGGCGTGGAAACGTGCAGTGCGAGGCGTCAGGGAAATGTGTGATGTTTGTGAGACCACCCTGTTCAACATCCACTGGGTGTGTCGCAAGTGTGGCTTTGGAGTGTGTCTGGACTGCTATCGACTTCGCAGGAACAGACCAAGGGAGGGTGAGCATCCACACTGTGACATTTTGGAAATTTTGAATTAGTTTACCAATTTGGAATAAAGAACAAAGACAAGCACATCCTTGTAGTAAATCATCTTGCTGGGTGCTGGACAATCAATTCAAAAGCCATTTGAGTTGACCACCTTGCCACAGTGCAAATGATTTAATATAGCCTTTTTAAGTAGTTTGCGGGATCATTTTATTGCAGTGAAAACATGTTATGACAACGTTTTTATCAAAAGTTTTTGAGGGTGGGGTTGCTGGAAACACTGTGGATATTATGTTTTTTCTTTAGATGTAGATGAAGGTCCAGAAGATGAGGTCTTTTCTTGGTTGAAGTGTGCTAAAGGCCAGCCTCATGAGCCACAGAACCTCATGCCTACACAGATCATACCTGGGACAGGTACTATATACACTGTGATTTAATTCAATATTTATAAATCCTTACTTGATAAACTTTAAGTGTTAAATACCAACCGGTATTGATCCAGTAAAGTGATTTTTATGTTTCCTTTTTTCTTAAGCTCTTTACAACATAGGTGACATGGTGCACTCAGCAAGAGGCAAGTGGGGTATTAAGGCCAATTGTCCTTGTGCCAGTCGACATACCAAGACTCTAGTGCGCCCTAATGCCCCCAATGGGATTTCACAGGTATTGTTGTGCCTCATCTCTTTTTTTTCTAGCTTTGTATTTCTCAGCGTTGAAATGTGTTGAACTTAAAGGCTCTGCTGTCTCGTTGTGCTTGTCTCAGCAGTCTGCAACAAATAGTGGTGGTGGCCTTGGAGCTGCAGCTTCTGGTGTTGGCACTAATCCAAAACCAGAGGCTGAAACATCAGCTATCAAAACAGAGACTACACAAATAGCAGCCTCATCAGACAGTGGGGGTGGGGAAAGTGTGGGCAGTACTAGTAACTCCACCAGTGGCACATCCTCCCCGTGTAACCTCACCCAGTCCTCTTCCAAGGAGTCGCGCTCATCGGGAGAGGGCAACAGCTCCGCTCTGCATTGGTTGGCAGACTTGGCTACTCAGAAAGCCAAGGATGACACCAAGGGTGAGTACAAAAGAAGAAATGTAATCGTCATTGTAATCTAAGTGCATCAAAAATAAATAACCAATTTTGAAGTTAAAGTTCGTTTTCATCACAGTCTTCTTGCCTAATTCTTCCAGAGTCTGGTTCACTCCGCTCTATGATGAGTCGAGACAGTCGGCCTCCCTTTGGCCTGGACTCACTCAGTGCCCTGTCAAAGCCTTCTGCTTCCAGTCCGAAGCTATTTAACAGCTTGTTACTGGGATCCAGCACCGCCCAGTCCAAACCTGAGGGCTCCAGTTTGCGAGACCTGCTTAACTCTGGACCAGGAAAACTACCACAAGGCCCGGGAGAGAGTGGAGTACCATTCCCATCTGTTTTTACCTCAGCAGGCGTACGTATAAAACTACTGGTATTCCATCGCATGTATCCATGTATACTCACATTAAAGCCATCAGCTAGATCAGTTTCTAGTGTTTGGATTTTTCCTCCAAAATGTAAAATGTTTCAAAACAGTGAACACTAATACATATGTTTTGTTGCACTTCATAAACTATACTTCATCAAACAAGCCAAGCAGCTAATAGTAATGAGGAGAAGAAGGAATGGAAAATGTCAGTTTTCATTGGGAAAGTCTCATATTAATCTTTTCCTGGAATATGTAATTCAGGTCATTCAGTGCATCTCCATAATACAGTAAAACATTTTCAACAGAAACAATGTAAATTGCAAAAACACCTGAAATTGGAATAACTGAAGTGAACACAAGATGTACTAGCACCATCTACTGATGTTGTAATGCAAGTACCTTAAATGAATGACAAAAATGTATCATTATTCATTTATTTGGCAGTTTATTTATCTGTAGATAGAGGTACATAACTGGGTAACCCAAAATTCCATGTTGGTCTTTCAGAGTGATAAGCTGAAGAGCAGCCTCCCTAACTTCCTGGATCACATCATCGCCTCTGTTGTGGAGACCAAGAAGGCAGAGGGCCGTAGGACTGGGGCCTCTGAGGGTGGGGAGCTCAGTGTATTAGGGGGACGCAAGGACGGAGTAATTGGTCTTAGTGTTTTGGAGCCACATACCTCACACTCCTGGCTCTGTGATGGCCGGCTCCTTTGCCTGCAGGACCCTAGCAACGGCAATAACTGGAAGATCTTCAGAGAATGCTGGAAACAGGGTCAAGTAAGCACCACAATGAATAAGACACTTGAAAAAATTATGCCTGCTCGTATTCGGTCAGCTCTCTAATCCTTTGTCCTGTGTGTCCAGCCGGTGTTGGTGTCAGGGATCCATAAACGCCTGAAAGTTAACTTGTGGCGGCCTGACGCCTTCAGTGAGGAGTTTGGAGACCAGGATGTCGACCTGGTTAACTGTAGAAACTGTGCTATCATTTCTGATGTGAAGGTGCGAGACTTCTGGGACGGCTTCCAGGTCATTAACAGTGAGTACCCACAGACAATTTGATGAATAATACTTTATTTATGTGTCTGCGACAGCCGTGGCTGAAGTCATTATGTTTTCAGGCTCTATATCCATCTGTCCCACTGTTATGAATGCAAGATCTCATGAATGACTTGAGAGAATGTCTTCAAATTCGGCACAAAAGTTCCCTTGGACTCAAGGATGAACTGATGAGAATTTGATGGTCAACAGTTTTCTGGATTGTTACAAAATCCCTCTTCTTTGCACCTGTTTCTCTCTGATGTTAAATGGCCACTGATGTGTTTTTCTGTAACTGCAGAACGACTCCAAGATAGTGATGGTCAGCCTATGGTGTTGAAATTAAAGGACTGGCCTCCAGGAGAAGACTTCAGGGACATGATGCCCACACGGTGAGGAACCTCAGAAAAATATTGCAGCTTGCCTTTGCTCACCACACAATGCCGCAATGCCACATGATGCTGTTATCTCAATAGGAATTATTTACAAATGACAAGAAACAATTAACTAAAAAAATTTAGCCACTTGTAGATTATTAATATTACGATGTTAATTTGCAATTCAGGCTCTTTTCAGGGTTTTTTTTATCTGATTGTTGTGCTTATGTTTACATTTTCACTGAATGGGCTTGTTACTATCAGTAAAGTCTAAGAAATCAACCAGTTAATTCACTGGATTCATTATGCACCAGTTGCTACATAAAAACAATAACTTTTTTGTGAATCCACTATTTCCCTGTGAAGCTTTAAAAATGTGCTGATTTTATTGTGGGAGAGATGTGTTAAAACATCGGAGAATCTTACTGTGTATAATTTGTTCGGTAATTCCTCCTTCGTCCTAGATTTGACGATTTGATGGACAACCTCCCCTTGCCTGAGTACACAAAAAGAGATGGCCGTCTAAACCTCGCTGCCCGTCTGCCCAACTTTTTTGTTCGGCCCGACCTTGGACCCAAAATGTACAACGCCTATGGTGAGAAGTCCTTCCCTCTGTCACATCTATACTGTATATATAAAACACCCCCCCTCCTTTTAACCACATTTTCTTTCTTACTCACTCACTGTCTCTCCTTTTTTTTTTTTCTTTTTTTTTTTTTTTAGGCTTGATCTCAAGTGAAGACAGGAAAGTGGGGACTACCAACCTCCATCTGGATGTGTCTGATGCTGTCAATGTCATGGTCTATGTTGGCATCCCTCAAGGAGACGGAAACGAGGAGCAAGGTCAGCTGACACTCTCTCTCACTCACCATTTGAAACACGTTACTTTTATTACATGACACTACACTTTTAAAAGTTTTATCAAAGCTACTAATTACGTACCAGAGCTCAAAATAATTTTCATTCTGTATAAATATTGTTTAACAACATGACATACCAATTAGACGTACATTTTTACATTTTCTTTGCAATATTCAGGTCCCCATATAGAATATAATCAGGATATAAAAGAATGAACTCACCCGTCTTCTAACTGATTGATCCTGATCAATTGAGTAGCGTACATTTGTAGCTTTGTACCATACATCATGCTGATACTATTGTAGCTGCTCCAGGCATCATTGGCTTGAATAAGACCCTAAAGAGACCCTCCACTGCATCTCAATCATTTACATTGTGGCAAAATTTCTCATTCACAGAGGCAGATACCTCTGGACGCAAAGGTCTGTAGACTTTCAATTGTATCACTTAAGTAGCATGCCCTTCTTCTTGACTAACTCCCCCTCTTCACTCCTTCACCCCATCCTTTTGTTATAATCTCATCAGTAGGGGCCAGAGCACTGGGACCCGGCTGTTTCTATTGTGGCATGCTTTGTACCACGTTTTACATTTCTTTGTAAATGCAACCTTTATTAACCTCTGAAATGCTTAATGGTTTGCAACTCTTATTGCTCTTCAGAGAACTCCTTTTATGTACATTTTAGGTTGGGTTAAAATGTATTGGCTATAGTTCAGTCATGAATTTCATGTACTAGCATGGAGTTCGAGCCTAGTATTTGACTGAATTGAACAGCATTTACCATCATCTCAGCAGTCAGGGCTTTTTAATTTCCTGTAAGCTTTGGGTGAACTGTGCTCTGGGCCTTATTCTGTTAGAGAGAAGATTGAATGAAGGGCATCTAGAACTGCCATCCCTGCTACCTACTCCTTTGCAGGATTCTTCTCAGTCATCACAGTGACACTGTGACACTGCAGTACGACCATAAGCCATACTGTCCTCATTCACTGGTCCTTCCTAATTTACACACACATAAAAATAAGCTGACAACATAATAATGATCATCCCAGCACACACACACCAACACTTCAAATGTCATGTTATTGGTCACCACAATAAATGCACACATTTGGAAATAAACAACTTTTGGGCTGGTGGAACACAAACATCCACCAGAGTAAACACATCATCCTTGAATGCGTTTTTTTTCCCTATTATCATCTTTCTGAATCACTGATCAATCCTCAGTTAATTGAAAGGTCGATGTATTTTCAGGTAGTAGTGTTTGCTTCTCTGTACAGTCAGTTTTAAGAAGCTGTCGATGTGAATGTTATGTCAGTAAATGTGATTGTGTAGTGTGTAACTTGTCCTTTTTCTTTACCCCAGTAGTTCTCCACTGGCCCAGCTACATGACCCATATTTTAAATAAGTCATAACCCAAACAAAGTTTGAACCATTTTTACACATTTAATACAAAACGAATACCAGTACTTCAATGTTTTGTAGTAGTGGACTACATTAGTTGGACTTATCGTCCACTACTGGGACACGAGCCACCAGTTGAGAACTACAGAACTTTTTGTCAAACAACATGATGGATGTACATTCATTTGATTGATTTAATATGCTTTAAAAAATGAAAGTGCAGTTGTATCTTGACAGTCGACGCTGTCACTGCCCAAAGAGGCATGATAAGTTTAGTCAGTCATTTAAATGCAGCAAATAAGACACCATTGTTGTTGTAACATTGAAGCATCAACTGTGGCAGTGAATCGCTAAATGAGGCCATGTTTAAAAGAAACATCACCATAGAGTGCTGTTATCATTCAGACCCTTAAAATGACACTCGGTGCCCTCTCTGTGTTTCTATTTGTGCTTATGTTTGACGCTCCAGAGGTCATGACCACCATTGAAGAAGGCGACGTAGATGAAATGACGAAGAGGAGGGTGTATGAGGGAAAGGAGAAACCCGGTGCTCTCTGGCACATCTACGCTGCCAAGGACGCTGAGAAGATCAGAGAACTGCTCCGCAAGGTCAGCACCGAGAAGATTTCTGTCTCAAAATGCAAGATGGCTGTAGCTGTGAGACATGAATAATGGAAATAATGTAGACAGGTTTGCCATACTTGATATCCTCTTTAAGTCTGATTAAGACTTATTTATTCCTGTGTCAGGTGGGAGAGGAGCAGGGTCAAGAAAATCCACCAGACCATGACCCCATTCACGACCAGAGCTGGTACCTGGACCAGGTGCTCCGCCGCAGACTCTATGAAGAATATGGGGTCCAGGGCTGGGCCATTTTACAGTTCTTAGGAGACGCTGTCTTCATCCCTGCCGGAGCTCCACACCAGGTCAGACATGTTATGTGTTATATTAGACCTCATGTTCCCAATGATTGGGTCACGGGAGAATATGTTTGGGTTGCCAGATAAATTTCCATTTCAAAAAAGTTTCAACAAAAAGCAGGAAGTGAAAAAAACAGATCCTGTGCAGTTTTGATCTCAAAACGTATTAAACAAAGTTGTGATTCATCAAACCCTTTATTGCGATTTACCAAATGGCTGGTTTACCTTAGAAAAATAATATCATATGGTGATGTGGACATGGCAGTAAAGATGGCCAGGAGTGTTCATTTATGCACAGATTTTTGCTGTTCTCGATTTATAGATGTCTGTCATGAATAGGGGCGCAGTGCTTTGGGTAACTGTATTAGACAATATCAATTATGAGTGTTCAGCGATGCAATAAAGATAAAATATCTACTTGATGTTTTCTTTTTGCCTCACTTGTTTGTTCTCTTTTCTAACCGTCGCAGGTCCACAACCTGTACAGCTGTATCAAAGTGGCAGAGGACTTTGTATCTCCCGAGCACGTGAAACACTGTTTCAGACTGACACAGGAGTTCAGACACCTGTCCACTACTCACACAAACCACGAGGACAAGTTACAGGTTCGCATGTCTGTTTCCTACACATGTTTAATTTCTTAGTTTATTTAATTCATTTATTCATGATTCATTTAGCTAGGAAGGCCCCGTTGAGAATGCAGGACTAACTGAAGGTGAAAGGAGTGATTTTGAAAAAGAAAAAAAAAAAAACTTTGGTTATGTACATTGCAATTAGGCAGACTGTTTTGTCATCACGTTGCTCAGCAGTGATACTACTTAATACACGTATACACTGTTTAACACACTGCTCCCGTCCTCTCCTCAGGTGAAGAACATCATCTATCATGCAGTGAAGGATGCTATTGGGACACTGAAATCCCACGAACCTAAACTAGCACGCCCTTAGTTCCTCTCACTTTAATGCTGTCCCGAGACAACCAGCCTCTCAAGACCACTCCTCTATGAACACACACAGCATACAGTACATTGCATACCTACTTACACATGTACAAGCTGCAGAGTGCAGAGTACAGGCATAGAATGTAGGTTTTTTTGGGGGGTGGGGGGCTGTGAAGGTCTGGGTTTGGATAAACGGAATATTGGATTTGGGGAGGGATTAGACAGCGCAGGGCTCGTCAGCTCTCCGATGAAGGAAGTCCTTTGTCGCTGTTACACAGTACGCTCATACTTGTCTAGTTGTTTTCCAATTTTTTTGAATAACTCTGTATTTAAGGTCAGTGTGTTTGTTCTGTTGTTATTATTGTGTATGTAAGGTGTGAGAGTAAGGGAGGTAAAAGCTGACGTGCCTTCAGAGCAGATGTTCAGCTACCATATAAGCGACTGGCAAAATGTGAGTACTGGACTAACTTTTCCTATTTTGATGAGGTTGATATTATTTTCTTCAATAGGAGCAAGGTTAACCTGTTTCTGTAGATTTTTTCTGTTGAGTTTTTAAACAGTTGATTGCTTCTGCCCTCTGTGGCTGAAATGAATTTGAGAAACAGCCAGTGAAGGGAAGCAGACCAAAGTTTTGTACTTTTAGTTTTCTTATTTCACTTTTAGAGTTGATGTCCTTTCTTTTTATACACCATAAAGTAATGATGAGAGGAGGACTACAGAGAGGGCAGTCGCTTTGTGTCATGGGTTAAATCGCCCATTTGTCCCATAGGCTGAATGAACTACAGACTTCCAACAACGTCGTTCAATAATCACAATTGCAGCTGAACAGAACTACTGGCCATTAACATTGTATCAATATATATATTGATCTTAGCAGTCTGTTTGATTTTTCACAATAAAGTTTACAAAAACAACTGTTTGTTTAATGGTTATTTATACCCAATAAAACCTCCATGCATTTGCAACCAGGGTGTCTACTGTTCCTGGGTAAAATGTCTGAATGTCTGTCTGGAAATGTTTGGTGTTTTTTTTTTTTTTTTCCCCACTATGGTAGTTGGATTATTTAAATGTTTATTTTTTTATGATTTTGGTGTCTTTTTTTTTTTTTCTTTTTTTTTCCTTTTTAAATGAGCTGTACATTTAACTTACTGCCAAAAGAGTATTTAAATCCTGTTTTTCTGATCTCACACACTGCCATCATGTCCTGTATGTCCTGCGTGGCCTAGCTTCCACTGCTCTCTGAATTAGTAAGTGGATCACAGAAATGGGGCAGGAAGTTTGAATGTACCAAATGGAGGAGGGTGATGGTCTGTACTTGGTTTAAAGCACCACTTTCAATTCAGAATGTGTCCTCCGCACAGCTGCCTTTAATTACAGTGATGGGTTAACGTCGTCTGTAGCAGAAATATATAACAACACCAACACATAACAGGGCTGTTTGGTTGCTTTCATTGAAGTGCCGCTAATTAAATGAGTCCATTTGATCAAGTGTGGTACTGTCACATGGGCGGAGCATTTTTTTTTTTTTTTTTCCCTCCCTTTAAACGTGTTGAAATGATATTTCGCAGCCTGGCCCTTTAAGAGCCGTTTCCAGCAGTGGTGAGAGGAGCAGCAGCTCGGAGTCACACTGCAGAACATCCTCAGCTGCTGCTCGCCTTACCTGACAGCAGAGCGGAGAAGCGGCGAGGCGGCGAGGCAGCATCCCGGCTCGCTTCACGGCTCGCGTCACAACAAACCGCGTCCTGGAGGGGGATGGGGGGGCTCTCAGCCCGCTGGTAAACCAACTAGATTTCCTAGAAGCGGAGAAGGCTCGCGGCCCGACGGGCGGTCCAACGAGATGGTATCGTGGATTATTTCGAGGATAGTTGTGTGAGTATGGGCTGGGCTGCATCTGTTGTGTGTGAACGTTAGCCCGAGCAGCGGCTCCTCCATTCATCAGCTGCTCTGATGCTGAGCGCTTCGCCGCGCCACAAGCTAGGCTGTTTACTTTGACATCCGCTCCCCGTCCACTTAGTCGCAGTGATGTAGGGTGGAATATACTGTTCACCGCCGAATCAAACAGCTGCAGAGTAACGGTTGTGTCCGTTGTCTGTAATTAATACAGTGATGCAGTACAATCTGCATACAGCGCCTGCTAGCCTCTGGTAGCTAGCGTATGTTGGCTAGCCCAGTCACTTACCACCTGACAGATAATGTGCTGGCAGGGAAAGGAGTTGTTTAGCCGGCCACATTATTGTCAGCTAATGCCTACTTAATATGCCAGCCTCGCTGCAGACAAGTAAACAGACTCCAAACTGGCTTTTAAAACACCACAGCCTGAATATTTCTGGTGTGTTGAGTGATCATCTCAGCACCATATGGTAACATGAGTTGGTAAAATGTGATAATGCTAAGCCCAGAAGCCCAGCAGGAAATATGTGTGCATCTGTCCATCCACGCCTGACGAGGCCCATCAGAAACTTCTGGATGACATGGATATTTTCTCTATTACAATACGTTGGAGGGACTTTATCAACCTTCTGGGAGAGCTGGATTTCCTGGTGTGATCCCACTTCAGGCCTCGTCTTCCACCTGTACAGACCATGTCCCAACACTGTGGATGACTCAACTAAAGCCAGTAGCTGCCATCATCCTGACCCCTGTGTACATGCTTTAATAATGCCGTGCCTGTGTCTTAGGGCAGGATATCATTTGAGCACTCGGTATATCTTTTATTTTTATATTTTCATGTCTTGTGTACACTTAACAAGGAGTGTAATCCTCAAGCATTGGTTTAAACGCCCCAGGTGTAGAAACGTCCTTGGTGTTTCATCCCTATAAATATTCTGCCTGTTACATAACTAGAGGATAACATTGGCATACTGTTACTTTAGTGGTTTCCAGCTGGCTCTTCCACTTCACTGCACCTCAGGTAGTCACGCGTCAATGGGAGACAAACAGTGTGACGGGATATGCATCATAATGGCTGCGGCACATCTAACACGGGATCAATCATTTCTCAGTCATATGCAATCCTTTAATAATGCAGATGCATCTAACTGGACAGCAATTTTGAACAAATGTTTATAATGAAGCATCCAAAACATGAAGGATCCTACATGGAAAAAGTCTTGAAGAGGTAACTCAAATCCCTACAGGCTGGCCTTGGAGTCTCAATGGGAAGACAGGATGCCCTCAAACCAGGAGTAGTGAAGTTTAGATGAGGACAAAAAGAGGTGTAGGGGAGTGTACTGTCCTTGAGGTCTGTGATGAGACACCACAACTTACTGTGCAGAGCTGAGCGGCTCAGATGCATACTAGGACAGAAGATCGACTTAAATGCTGAGAAAAACGGTGATGATACTCGGATCATCTTTAGTAGGGCTGGGTACCGAACTGCGATACGTCTATGGAAGCGACTGAATTGCTTAGAAACTATCCAGTCTCGAAAAAGTTCCTTTTCATTTCATACCAAATTTCATCTTCTAAGGACTAAATCTCATCAGTGTCGGCGTACACAGGATGCACGCATGGCTTTTATACGTGTTTATTAATATTAATATTATTTTAACAGACAACCACAAGTTGTAAGTAGGCTCATTTTTATCTCATGAAACTGCTTTGAGTGTATAAAAAAAAAAAAGCCAGTGAGATGAAAAATAAAACTAAAGATCTGTACTTTTTGTTTTTGAATTGTTCAGGACCTGGTATCAAAGACATCGCTACCCAGCCCCAGTATGTGGTCTGGATTAAGAAGTTATTCAAAGTCAGAGTCTTTGGTTCACTCTCTGGGCACACAGACACATTGGTGACTGGTTGGTGAATGAGTGGAATCGGTGGGCCGTATGCTTCTGCCGTCCCCTCCCTCAGCATTCAGCTTCCTGTCACATCAGCACAAATCAGCACAGTGGCCCAGGACACAAACCAAAAGCACAACTCGGTGTGTCTCGTGTCCTGCTCTGCATGTGAGCCAGCACATGGTGACCCACCCCTATCAGACTTTGGCCCTGTTTGTGTGTTTTTCCCTCTGATCTGACTGCAGTCTTCCTAACTCCATGACGATAAAGCCAGTGTGTTTTAACAAGCCACTGCCCGTCAGTTTTCCACTGTGGCATCAACTCATCACCGCCCAGAAACTAACCCCCGATCCCCAAAAGACAGAAAACGGCTAGTGTTTAGTTACGCGCAAAGCAAATACGGCCCTGTTTTTTTATGCAGGAACATTCGCTCGTGTCAGAGTCCACACCCAGAAGCCATGTTCTGTCGATAAATCCCCCTCTCCTAACCCAGACCTCTTTTGCGTTTTTATTTTTCAGCCTTGCCTTTGGGACACTCTACCCTGCATACTCCTCATACAAAGCTGTCAAAACGAAGAATGTGAAGGAATATGTGAGTATCGGCCCTGTTTCACAGCAGAACTTTTTGACCCCAGTCTTCTCTGTTTGACTTTTGGATTTTTTTTTTTGCCCATGGATGTTGTCAGCTACTTGAACACTGTTTTAGGGTTTAGATGTGCTTTGAGTGAAGGAATGTAAGTCTAATCCCTCTGACACTGTTTAGGTCAGGGAACACTTGACAGTGTTTCATCACATGACCGTTTTCTGTTTCTTGTTGGCCACAGTTTTGAACACTGACAGAAATGTTAGGCATGTTTGATAATGGTCAGCGTCTCCCAGACAAGGGCAGTTTAACGAGGGCGAGTCAGTCAACCTTCATAAAATTGGTCGTTGAGGCTAGGGCTGTCACGATATTGAAATTTGAGTCAATGATTGTCATACAAATAATTGCGATTAGCGCTGTTATTGTCTGTTCTCTTCACTTTATGCCACCGCAGCAGTATAAGTCTAATAATAGTTTAATTGTACTCATGCACCTTATGAAGAAGAAGAAGAAACATTTATTGACATTTTGTAACATATAAAGTGTATTTCCGTTTGCCTTTTCTTAATAAAAATTGAACATGGCAGATATGACATGACTTAAATTTACGAAGCCCATTACTGAAATAATCCCAAAAAAATCAAAATAAACCATTGAACTCATAGTAGAAGAAGAATGGGGCGCGATGACATGATGTCATAAAAAGAGCACCAATCAAAAGATATAAAACAATGTGAAAATAATGATAAAATATGTTATTTCTGTTAGTTTCACCCAGCTGTTTTTGTACAGGTGAATGGAGACGACGATCACGATTATGGAAAATAATCACAATTGTTTTATATAATTGCAATATGACAATAATGTGACAGGCCTAGGAGTACCTGCACGTCTGACTCAGCCCTTACTCCTCGTTCACATACAGGAGCCTGCTTTTACTTTAGCTTTTCCAATCCATCTTATGAATGGCCGAGGTTTTCTGCTCGTCTTAGTATTTTGTGTCGGAATATGTTTATGTTTAGAGCTGTTGATTTTCACAATCGGCCTCTTAACATTTTATGGCCCAATTCATTCATTAATCACCAAGAAAACGATTGCAGTCCTTGTTAAAAACACAACTGGTTTTCATCAGGTCTTCACGTGAAGAATACAATTTGTGAGCAAGAATGCCCTGTCAGTATATAATGGAAAAAAAATGGTATGAGTCAGCATTGTGCAGGTATTTTTGTCTCTTGTGTAGATCATTTTTAGCGCAATCACATGCTTGGTGTATGTTTCAGCAGCTTTGTAACACAATCAAAAGAAATATCTTAAAGGAGCAGCATGAATGAAATGGTAATGAAGTTAGGATGGGGTGACCAGTGTTGCCAGTGGATTCTACTTCCCTCCTCAGTCGAGTCTTTTGAACTAAATTGGGTCCTCTCTGCTTACCTCATCACTGTAAGAGAGGACGGAGACGGGTTCCAGGAGGAGGAGGAGATAGCGGCCCTGGCCCTCCGCCTAGATTTGCACTGGAGAACAGTCTCCTCTTGGCAGGTTACCGTGGCAACCACCCCCTTCTCAGTAGCTACTCAAGCAGACGGCCTCAGAAGGAACGAATGAGGGAAGCAGAGAGAGAGAGAGAGAGAGGAGGACGCCATTTTTAGAACTGATGTTTTCAGTCCCCTTCCCTCCTGTTTGGCTCGTTTCTAATGAGTCAAATGATTCAGCATTATGTGTGTTTAATAAAACTGCATGGCGGTGGCCCGTTAATGCAGTACAGCTTACCAATACCATCCTGTGCTTTCCTCTTAATTTTGCTACTAATATGCATCTACGTTTGAGCGAATATACAATAACCGCAATCTCATGCTAATTTCCTTCTATAGCGTTTCGAGTGATGGAGACGTTGCCCCAGATTCCCTTTGTCTCTGGGAGATAAACCATGCATAATGATGTGATGTGTAAGGACCGAAGCATATGTTGTGCGTTCTGCGTTGGCATGTCTGTGTTTAGTTCCACGTGTCGCAGCACGTGTGCGCTGGATGCTGGGGGTTCTCACATGCTGTTTCAGTGATGTTCTCTCTTTTGCACCTCTGTCTTTGTCCGTGTGTCTCCAGGTGAAATGGATGATGTACTGGATAGTGTTTGCATTGTTCAGTACAGCAGAGACGGTCACAGATCTGCTTCTATCATGGTGAGTCAGGAGCTGCTCATGACCATGACCCTCATGCCTAACCAGTCGTCTGTAAAAAAAAAAAAAAAAAAAAAAAAATAAGCAGCTTATGTAATATCAATAGAAGCATTCATGTCTGTATCTAGTGCTAGAGTTCTTGATATTTTTAGTGCAATCTCTTTTTATTTTTAGGTGCCTTGTTTTCATATAATTATTCAACCCTTTTTGCATCAGAACAGTGTTTTCCTTCTCTTATCGTGTTGTTTTTGCTACTCCGGCGACGCTTTCCTCAAAGGTTTTACCCTTTTCCTTCTTCCTCTTTGCCTACTGTGTTTTGTTGTGTTTCATTACCCAGGTTTCCATTTTATTTTGAGCTAAAGATTGCCTTTGTGATCTGGCTCCTGTCCCCATACACTAAGGGCTCCAGTGTCCTCTACCGCAAGTTTGTCCACCCAACCCTGTCCAACAAGGAGAAGGTAGAAACCCAACCCTTTTTAACTCATTTAGTCAGAAATGTAAACTGGTGTGCATGTTTACATTCAAGGTTCAGTGTGTAAGATTTAGGGGGGGGGGGGGTCTAATTGCAGAAATGTGTATATATAATATTCATAATGATGCTTTCTTAGTGTATAATCTTCTGAAAATAAGAATCGTTTGTATCGTACCAAAGCAACGGGTCCCCTCCATGCCATGTTAGTTGTTTTTGGGATACTTCTTCCTTTTTTTTATTGTGGCC
>JAPQRN010003312.1:15117-46263 GCA_037367275.1 Coranthus polyacanthus | reverse complement strand
AGTGAGAGAATGGAGCTGTCCATGGTCTGAAACTGTCCATGCTTCTTTCGTGGACTTTCAGCACCAAGGGCCACTTTCAGAATTCCTATTTAAAACAAATAATTCTCATGAAGCCAACCTAAGCGATTTGAGAGAAAACTCATATTTGAAAGTCTGTCTCTTATGTGGCACAGTTCATTATTTGTTATCAAAATAGGTTTTATATGTTTTTAAAGTTATAAATGTTTGAGTCGCAAATTCATTGCCATAATGTGTGTAGAAAAATCATGGTCTCTCCTAGGTTTAGTATCATACAAATTCATATATATGAAAAGAAATATAAAAATTTATCATTTAACAGCTTGTAATTAGATATAATGGTTTCTGACAATGTATAAAAAATATGTGCAAAATTGAATGTCAGTGAAATGCTTTAAAACAAAATCACAATGAAAATTGATGTGAAAACATATTTACATGTTGCAGTCCTGAAATAATTGCTCACATTAACATATGTGGATATATGTTAATACTACATTCAGTATTTATAATAACCACGCTTGAGCAGATTGAAGTGTTTGCCGTCAAGAAAAAATTACAAAATGCCAAGTTTCTAATTATTAAAAATATGTTACGATAATCAGTTTACATCCAAACTGTGTTTGTAAAAATGTCCGAAAATGCCTCAAAAAAGTATTCACTACAACAAGTCACATCAAGGCATGGTTTTTGCAAAAGATTTGGCATTCACTAAAAGAAACATAAACTGGTGCCTATGATTGGTTATTCCTAAAAGAGAACTATGTGGGTCAGTGATGTTTTCATGAGGGCAGTTTTAAAATATATAATAAAAGAATATGTATTGCAATTGTTCAAACTTCTACAATGTTGTGTACACAGAATTCATGTAAAAAAGTGTTCTTTCAATTGAGATAAATTAGCCTTATATAAAAATGGCATGTGGTGTGAACGTGATTTATCTTAACAGCATGAGTTCTCAGTTATATAAATTGTTTTTAACAACGTAATTGCATTTCTTCTGTATTTTTGTAAATAATGATCTCATATTTTTGTTCTATAATGTCACAGTTGCCTTTACTTACTTTTACTGTAAATCTTATAAACTGTTTTTTTTTTATGTTTTACCCTACACTTAACCCTCATCCCACTGACTAGGGTCTGCTCAGACCCCACAGGTATAGTTTCTATCGTAACTCACACTCAATGCTTTATTCTATCATTCTAATTTTTCATGACTTTTTCAAACAGTTTGTTCTAATGACTTTATATTTTTGTTTTCTGTTTCTGTTGTAATTAGTGATTTTTAAGACACTGATGTACTGGAGTCCTCATCGCAGGTTGCAGAGCATGAGCCAGAGTGAGCTATACTGGACTATAGTGCATGTTGTTTGAAGTTCTATTAAACACCAGTCATTTTACATTATGTACAAATTGAAAAATCAATGTTTTAATTACATGTTTCAACCTTTATTTGATAGGGGGTTGAAAGACACATCAAACGTTAAAACATTAAAAAAGTGTTGATATTTGAATGTATGTAGGGTTATTTCAATTATTTTATATTGAAAGGTCATTCTACACCAACTCACCCAGAATTCAGATTTTTTTCAGACTCAACTTATCTTGTTTTGTAAAGCTATTAGTTGATGATGTCATAGGTTACTTCAGAAATGTTTGAAACTACAACATAAAAATACATATTGAGCTAATGAATTAAGATTCACATTTGCCATTTTCAATTAATTGTTGAAAGTAACACTTATATAACAACATTTGAACTAGTGGAAATATGAATTCTCCATTGGGGTAAATTACAATATTTTCATTCATTTGATTTCAGCACCAACTATTTATACTTCCTTGGATGTTGAGTAGAAATTTTAACTGAACATTTTGGTGAGTCTTACAATACACATACTAATAATGATGACATTTAGCTCAATGAGCCAAACTTAAAAAGTTCACAGCTAAAAACAGATTTAGAGTAGAGCTTTAAGATTTTGCAAGGTCTCATGAAGTTTTCACATGAAAGACAATCAGACAATCTAGGTAGAGGTCTCAATGGCCCAGGGTTCAAAACCACCCGACTGGTTTCACTATAAAAATAGAGCAGATAATAAACAGATAATGTTTAGTAGAAAGATAACTAAATGATACCAGAATCAAAGAACTAATGTGGATTGTATTAAATTATAAAAAAACATAATTTGTATTAAAGAAAATTTTTACATAATATGTAAATCAACTGTAACCTCCCTAATATACAAACACAAATTAGTTGTTTATTGTTTCAGATTAAATTAATTACATAAGTAATAAGGTTCTGAGAAGAGATAAGTTTGTATTTCCCTATGATTGTTGTTTCTTACAGTAGTTTATACTTGGTGTAGTATTGGTCACATCCAATAATATTTTATAAAATGTCAAGTTTGGTTGTAAAAAAAAGGAGAAACTCTGACAAGTCTAAAATCTAAATCTAAAATCTAAATCTGTTGTCAAAATCTGTCTGAAAGTTTGAAAAAGAGTATCACCAAGATGGTACAGTGATGCATGACACTTATAATGTAATGTAGTTATGCTTTTTTTCTTCATGTAGATTCATGTCTATCACACAATGTAATTCATGCCCAGGTTTCAGGACAAACCAAGCAAGTTAAGTATCATCTCTAAGAAAGATTGCAAAAGTGATGAAAAGCTGCACCTTAAAAAGGAGGCAGCAGAGGTGTAGAGGTGGAGAAAGATTTTAAAGAAACTTTGTTAGAGGTAGATTTAGAGATTTAGAGGTGGAGGAAGAGGTTCAGTGGTGCATCAGATGTTGTCGATGCAGAGGATGAGGGTTAGAGGCAGAGGAGGAGCTTTAAAGAGCAGCTTTAGAAGAAGAAGAAGGCAGTTTATAGAGCTGCAGACACACAGGGGGAGGTTATGGCTTTAAAGGATGACTTCTACAGATGCAGCGTTTGAAGGCTTCACAACACTCTTCACCTCACAGGCACACACACACACACACACACACACAAATATCTCAGTGTAGAATACAGCTTTTGCAATTCTGACAATTCATAGCAATTTAACTGAATATAAGCATTCAAGCACATTCACTACACAGTAAGATCTAGTGTTAAAGACAACAGTGCAATTTGTCAAAGTACGCAGACAGATTGAACACCTCTCACATAGAGCTGAAATTTGGTCCATTTGAAATGCAGCAGAAACAGGAAATATCCTGGATGTGCAAATAAGAGAAATCAGAATTAAAAACACTGATAGAATAATATAGAGTATAGAGGAAAAAAGACAGAACATGGATTGAATACATTTGGTTTGAATTAGAGTCAAAAGTTTCCTATGTAAGATGTGTTGATTTGTTACTTGATTTGCAGGCAGTTTACACTTTGCTTACTACACAGCATTACTGAATACTCAGTTCTGATTGGTCAATCACAGCACACGGCACAGTTCTGATAAACTGTGGAGGCCCACATTCAATCATATCAATCCACAAAGTGTAGTAAATGTTGTTGCTTATCAATGTTAGCTCATTTGGGACACCCTGAAGACACTCTTTTAATAAAATTGGAGAGAACAAAACTTTAGATTCATGGTTGATGGCTGAAGTATCCCCACTACGTAAAAGAAAAAGAACAAGGGAACAGTGCAGAAGAAGCAAGAGGGGTTAAAACAAACAACGATCTAGACAACAGAGAAATTGGTGAAAACTGAAGAAGACAAACATGAAATAAACGCTAAATAGAGTTACTGGACTCCAGCCCTTACAGACAGGGAAAAGTGGAGCACAATCTTGTCCCCTGATACAGGCAACGGCAGCAGATCTGGTGACAGCCTACTACATAGTAACATACACTGATCAGCCATAACATTCTGACCAATGAAAACTTAGTCCTCAAAGCCAATGTGTTGGAAGCAGCAAAGTGGGCAGCATAAGGAAGAGCTAGAGTCTAGACGACTGAGTCAGAGCATCTCCAAAACGTCTTGTTGGTGTTCCCGTTCTGCAGTTGCCAAAAGTGGTCAAAGCAAGGACAACCAGATCTCAGTCCTGTTGAACATCCTCTGTGTGACAAGCACTGGCCACTATCTAACAAGGAGGTACATCAGTCATATCATTTCATACTGGTGGAGACTCACAGCGAGTAAAGGGATGAAGTTTGATGCTGAACTTATGTCATATTTTAATGTTTCTTAGATACCGTTAATCTGGCTAAGAAGTGATAGCTTCTAAAGGTATACAGTCACAGACAGTGTTAATATATTAACAAATATTTTAAAACAATTTTTTTGGTGACATTAGGTGTAGTTCTGTATCTACTGCAGTTTGTTATCAGAATAGGTGGTTCTCATCTCACAGCCTTTGTTGGACAACAACAATGTGCTGAATGCTGCAGTTAAATTTGACATGTAATGAGAAACAAGTCAAATGCTCAAACAATGTTCAAATTCAGTAGAATCCTTTATTTATTCAATGTAATGCTCTGTTTCATTTGCTCGACTGTTAATGGTATCATATCCCATTTACTAAGTCAACATTAATTTTCCTTCTTCCTTCTGCAGCTCTCACCTCCAGGTTCAAATCAAAAGTTCCAATATAAAGATACATGGCCTGACATCGTTTCACCCCCTTCTGACCAATGGAGCTCATATTTAAATCTTAATCTTACAATCAAATTTATCTTACAAATTTATATTAGCTGTATTTTGCATGTAAGAGCAGAAAAAGCAGCATTGCTAGTGTGGTGTAAGTGTATTGCAGTGTACAGTGAATACAGTATACAGTGTTTTCTCCCGCAAAAGCATCACTAAGGAGCAGAGATGTGCTTTGTAGTCCATGTAGCACATCCCAGTGGGAGCTCAATTCTCATGAGGCCACAAGATGGCAGGTAAACAGCACAGACAGGCTGCCACTCTCCATCACACAACACACACACAGACTTTTAGGTCTGAAAACCTCACACCAGGGTATAAAGAGAATAAAGAGCATGCAAACAAAATAGTAGTAGGACAGTCATCCAAAGCTACTGTATTGGGCATGCCTGATCTACAAGGAAACATGTTCTGCATGAGTCTGCTTTGTTCCATTATGTAAATAATACAAGATGAACTGTAGGCATTGTGAGACAAGCAACAGGATAAGACAAGATCAAAAAAATAATTAGAATTAAAAAAAAAAAAAGTTTTTGTCTGACTAACTTCACATTTAGTCACACTGGTAGAAATACCTGAATCAACAAGGAAACACAGCATCTGTAGTAATTAGAATAATCACATTTAATAAAGGCTACGATTGAGCCTTTTTCTCAGTATACTGTAACTGTGTGTACACTTACTGAGTATAGTTTGCAGTAGACAAAAAAAGGAACAGCTAAAAACCATTAGGTGACATCACAATAGCTCTGTCAAGTTGTTTTACACTCTGTGGCTATGCTTTGTACCTGCGTCCTCTGATCACCCATGTAGCTCTGAGGTCTCCACATCCTACGTCCACTTCCATAAAGCTGGAATCATATCTCACCTCTGGCCTCAATTCTCTGTATTGATTTTCACTTAAAAATAATATAATAAAAAAGGTGTGGCGACTATGGCAAAAATGTCACATCATGATAAATATGTTCATATCAATTGATATTGATAATTATCACAATAAATGGCAAATCATTATTTCATTCAAGTTTAAAGGCTGATTTTTGGAAGTTATTTGTAAAACTCATAACAAGATGAAAATAACATAAAAAGTAAAAGATGCTTACTTTTTTTTTAATTGATTTTCAGTAGAAATATATAAAACACATCAACACACACCACACTAATTGTACAATGGAATGCAAGTCTCTCTGCAAGTTTTGCTAAGCAGGGTACATGGATACCTGTGATTTTACTTAGAGTGTGGACAACCATTTTCCAAAAAGCTACTAACTTAGGACATTCCCATACACAATGAACTAAAGTACCTTTCTCAGTCAAACATTTTGCGCATGTATCTGGAATGACAGGGGACCATTTATTAAGTTTCTTAGGGGTCATGTATGTCCTTATTAGCCACTTGTATTGCAGTAATTTCATTTGAGTATTAATGGGTTGTGATTGAGCTTTTACACAAGCTGTAGCCCACTCAGCTTCTTCGATATCTTCCTTAATGTCTAGACTCCATGTCCTCCTTTTATCATGGCTAGACTCCTTGTCGTGTGAGACAAGTGCTGCATATAGTATAGATATTTGCCATTTCCCATGCATGTGTTTTAACACAATACCCTCAAGGTGGGACAGCGGTGGCTCGCGTATAACCTGGTGACGCTTTGACAAGATAGTGTTTCAATTGTAAGTATTTAAAAAGGTGTTTTTTGGGCAGTGAATATTTAGAACAAAGTTCAATAAATGTTAGTAAAGTGCCCTGAACATACAAGTCTCTATTTTTTGCACCCCCCTATCGGCCCAAATCTGAAAGCCACCATCTGCCCTGCCAGGAGAGAACTGTACATTACCCCAAATAGGTGAAAATTGAGAGATGGTGGGTGTATCACCAATATGTCTGTGAGCTTTAAACCACTTATCAATAGAATTTTTAAGGAAGGGATTTGTTGTTGTTTTTTTTAAGATTTTAGAATCTGCTGAATATAGATTTTATATTTTAGGTTTAATGGCAGCTTAGATATTGATTCCTGTTCAATATAAACCCATGCTGGAGGAGATTGTGTGACAAAGTAAAACATAGTGCTGCACAGCTGAGCGGCCCAGTAATACCACTGTAAACTGGTCATTTGTAATCCGCCCCTGTCATATGGCATATACAATAAACTGAGTCTACATTTTCTGTTGTTCCAGATGAACCTACAAAAGACAACATTCATTTCTTTAAAAAAAGGATTTTGGCAGTGGTAGGGGGAGTGATTGAAACAAGTATAAAAGATTTGGCAAGATAGTCATCTTAATTAAGTTGATACAGCCAATCATTGATATTGGCATTGTTATCCATTTTTCAAGCGAGTCTCGTACCTCTTTCATCAACGGATCATAGTTTGCTTCAACAACTGTGTTAATTTGGGGAGTAATCCTAATTCCAAGATAGGTAAAGCCCTCCCTTCCATTAGAAAAGGGTGTACTTATAACTGGATTAATTCTTTCATCTTTGTTAAAAAAAAGTATAGAAGATTTTGCATTATTAATACAATATCCAGAAAGCTGACCAAATTTATTAATTATATGTAATAATGTGTGGACACACAAAAAAAGGACTACATCATCTGCATATAATGATATCTTATGTTCATGGTCTCCGATAGACAAATTGGTCTCAACTCTAATGGACATGGCTAAAGCCTCAATGGCCAAAATGAACAATAATGGGGAAAGAGGGCAGCCCTGACGGATGACCTCTCCAACATTATAGGGTTTGATAAATTGTTATTCGTCATTACACATGCTGTAGGGTCGGTATACAGTAATTCTATCCAGAATTCAGAAATTTTCCCCCAAGTCCATATCTTGGTAACAAATTTAACAAAAGGCCACTCGATTCTATCGAACACTTGTCTAGCATCTAAAGATAACAACGCTGTATCCCTGGTATTATATTGGGAGTGAATTATGTTGAGGACCCTTCTAATATTATGAAAGCCATGACGACTCTGTACGAACCCATTCTGATCGCTATGTACCAGGGAGGGAATGTATGGACCTAACCTTTTAGCGAGAACTTTACACAATGTTTTTGTATTTTGTTTTTGTTTCGACTCCCAGAAGACTAATAGGTCTGTATGAGGAGCAGTCGGTCGGTATTTTCCCAGGTTTTAAAATAAGGATTATTGTGGCAAGTCTTAAAGTTGGTACCATTATTAAATGACTCATTAAACATACACAAAAGTGGGGTCAATAACTGCTGAGTTAATACTTTTAATAGCTCTTCCGCTGTTATGCCCTTATCCAGGTCCTCTTTAATCTCCTCTGTGACTGTAAACTGTTAAACCGAAGATGATTAAGAAAGGTATCTCTATAAGTGGAAGTAGGGGAGCATTCCAACCTATACAATGATTGATAAAATTCCTTAAATGCATTATTAATATCTTGGGGATCGTTCAATGTCTCTCCTGATTGCGTAATTATGCCATTAATTGCCCTTTCAGACTGTATTTTTTTATTCTCCAAGCTAACAATTTGCCAGCCTTTTCTCCTTGATCATAACAGGCCTGATTCAGCCACAGTAAACTTTTTGCTGCTTTATCAGATGTTAATTTATTGCATTCCATTCTTAAAGTTAGTAACCGTTTTTGTTTTTCAGGGTTATCTTTGTCATTTATATCTATTTCCAAATATTTTATTTGTTTCTCTAATTTATTAATTTCTGCTTTTCGTTTCTTGTTTTCAGTGTTTGTGAAACTAATAATTTCCCCTCTAATATATGCCTTGAAGGCTTCCCATCTAATACATGCATTAGTTTGATTAGTATTGATCTGAAAGTAAATATCAATCTTTTCTTCTACATATTTAACAAATTCCGGGTTTTGGAGCCATCTCATTTGCATACACCAATAAGGGGGAGACTGTTGAAACTTCTTCATATATACAGACATGGAAATGGGGGAATGATCACTAATGACTATACAGTCATACCAACAATTCAGAATTTTTGATACCAGTTCTTGTGATACTAGAAAATAATCAATGCAAGATCTGGATTTATGTACTCCTGAGTAGCATGAATATTCTAATTTATCTGGGTTAAGTTTTCTCCAGATTTCTGCAAAGTTTAAGTCTATGATATATTGTAAAATTGTTTTTCTGGATTGTTTTTTATGAGGGTCAGATTTTGTAGAGTGGTCTACCAGTGGATTTAAAGTGCAGTTCCCCACCAATAATGTTTAGGCCATACAGTGAGGATAAATTCAGGAAGAAATCTTCAAAAAATTTGGGATTGCCCTCATTAGGACCATATATGCTGACCAAATTCAATGCGAGAGACAGGATCCTACCCTGGGCGATTACAAACCTTCCTTGGTGGTCCCTAATAGTATTAGTAAGTTGAAAAGGAATTGTTTTGTGGATAAGAATTAATACCCCCTGAACGTAATTGTTATATGTAGCGTGTATGACTTGACCAGGCCACCTACGTTGTACTTGTCTGATTTCAGTGACCGTAAGATGAATTTCCTGAAGAAAAATTATTTTGGAATGCATGTTTTTAAGTCTATTCATTACCTGCTTCAATTTAGTTAACTTATTAAGTCCCCTGACATTCCAGCTTGTGAAATTTAAATTAGACCGTTTTGAACCTTCCATGTCTCTTTATATATGTTATTTTGAGATTGATGACCATGTTGAGTGTGACAAAAAATAAACGAGTAAAAGAAGTGAAAATAATAAGAACTGAACGCAACATATAAAAACACTTAACCTTTGAGAACCCGCCCCCTTCCCTTATTTAAACTAAATGATGTAGGGGCAAATACTAATCCACACAAATGAGGAGTGGTTTAACTGTTAGCACATCTCTCAGTCAGCCCAAGTGGACCATAATGTATGATGTATAATGTATCATAAGAAAACCTATATTAAACTAATGCACCTGTGGTATTGTCCATATAAGTCCTGCTGTGATTACCTGTACTCCTGGCTATTTAGTGATTTAAGAGTTTATGAGGAAGTCCTCAGCTTCTTCTGGTGTGGAGAAAAGAGTTATTTTCCCATTGTGTAGAGCCCTCATCCTACAAGTGCGTAGGGTGAATCCCCGAAAAGTTCCAGCTTCGATGAACTTCTTCCTCACTGCATTGAATGGGCTGCGTGCCAAGATCTTGTGACCATCATGGGTGAGTGAGCGTTGTTTGGATGTGTTGAAGACAACCTTGCGGTCTTGAAATCGGAGAAAACAGATGATTACAGCTCTGCTCTGATCCAGTCTTGGTCTTGCCAGAGTGTGGTGTGCTCTTTCCAAGGTGAGCAGCATGTGTTGAATGTAATCAGTCATGGGCTGGGTTTTTTCAGCGTTTCCGGGGAGCCCTACAAGTCTTAAGTTCTTTCTCCGAGCATGATTTTCTAGGTCCTCTGTTGTAGACTCCAAATAAGCGATGCATTTAGCGACTGTAGACTGCTCCATTTTCACACTCTTCAGGCCATCTTCAGTGTCCCCTATGCGGCCTTCGGCTTCCGTGAGCCGCCTAGCGTTAGCGGTAATATCTTGTTGAAGATCCATAAAACTCTTTTGCACGGCGCCAACAGAGCCATTCATCTCAGCTATGCATCTCTCCACATTGTCGAGTTTTGTCCCAAAGCCATCAAAAGTACTTATCTTGGTGTTGATCGCGGTGACATTCGTACGGAGAACTGCAGCTCACTTAGCACCGTAGCTAAGTCGATTCAGGGGCTGCCCTCATCGAGCATCATCGGCTGCCGCAGTAGTCATAGTTGTAGTTTTAGGTCTCTGAGAACCACGAGATCTGGAGCTGCTCTCACAATCTTTGAGTGTTGTTTGTTTAGACATAAACTAATTAGAAGCATTAATAACTAGGACTTTGTAAAGTTTTAGCAGAGTTGCAGGGAGCACCCACCCTAAGCTGCCATCTTGGTCCACAGCTCCATAGCGCCCCCCCTTTAGTGCTTACTTTGTTGGCTTTCTTCTTTTTTCATTTTCTTGATTTTGATTTGATGTTGTGAAAGCCAGTGTAGAAGCATAGAAAATGAGTGCAATCTGGGTTCTTATTCAACAAGACAAAAACAACATAAAACGTGGTTATTTATGGTTTTATGGCCTGAACACTTACCAAGCAGCAGAATATTTCAGAAATATAGATATAGCACATTCAAACCTATTCTAATGATAAAGTTGGTTCAACATCAAAACATACATGAGTAAAATTAAGTAAAATAACAGTGTTCTAAATCTAAACAAAATAAGCCACAGACCAAAGAAATACACGATAATGATATTTATTGCGATAATGGTAGTTATCATTTATTGCCCAGCACTAATAACAATAACTACAGTAACCTTGATAGGACCTTTTGTGAAGATTCAATGTAATTCTAAATTTGAAGATTATTAAAATAAAACGTGTTTAATTTTTTGTCGCTCAAAATATGCGTCACAACCGCCGATGTGTGACAACCGCCAGCGCACTGTTCGACCCCAGGTAGGTCAACCATGGATAAATCCAAGAAAAGAAAAATTTCTGAAGAAAACACTATGTTTAATGCTATGTGGGCAGATTCACTTGCTTTCACTGCTGACGAGACTGGTTTACCAGTAAGCTTAATATGTGGTGAGAAAATAGCAAACAACAAAATGTCAAATGTTGTAAGACATTTCCGGAATAAACGCACAGCATTTGCTGAAAAATATCCGGATGGAGATGAGAGAAAAAAAGCCATTTTGGAATTGATGCAGAAGGCTGACCTGAGCAAAAATCATTTCAAGAAGTGGATGAAGTCTGAAATTCAACTACATATGCTAGTTTTGTGGCCACTCAGGAAATAGTCAGGCACTGGAAGCCATTCACAGATGGAGAATATATAAAATAATCATTCATTAAGATTTCAGAACATCTATTCTCAGACTTCAAAAACAAGAGTGAAATTGTTCAGAAAATATTCAGAGATATGCCTCTCTCTGTGAAGACTGTCAAAGACAGAACTATAAAAATGGCAGAAAACATCACCAGATAGCAAATTAAAGACATCAATTCAGCTGTGGCTGACTACTTGATCGCCTGTGATGAGTCCAAAGACAAAGGTGATATTGAACAAATAGCTCTTTTTTGCTGATATATGAACTCTGCTGGGCCACAGGAAGAGATGATTGAGTTGATACCACTAAAAGGCTCTTCACAGGGGGAAGACATCTGTGAAGCTGTCTTGGATTGTTTAAGAGCCAAAGAAATAAACACCATCCACCTGGGTACTGATGGGGCACTGAGTATGACAGGACACAGAAGGGCTTTGTGGCTTTACTGCAAAAGTCGTTGGGTAGAACGCTGCTGACATTTCACTGCATCCTGCATCAAGAGGCATTGTGCACTCAGACATTTCCTCCAGAATGCACAGAAGTAGAATGTTGTCATTCAGATTGTCAACAAAATAATGGCAAAAGGTTTAAATCACTGTCAGTTCCGTTTGTTACTGGTCGAGGTGGAAAGCGCGTATTCTGATATCCTGCTGCACAACAAAGTCCAGTGGCAGAGGTGAGGTGAAACGCTTTGCCGCGTGTCTGGAAGAGGTGAAAATTTTCCTGGGCAGCAAAGGGCTCACCTTTCCTGAGCTGGAACAACCAGAGTGGCTGGAAAAGCTATACTTCATAGTAGATATGACAGCGCACCTAAACATGCTGAACACAACTCTTCAGGGGAAAGGAGGAACAGCCCTGCACATGCTGGAGGCACTTTTGGCATTCGAGCGCAAGTTCACAGTGTTTGTCAGAGATTTACAGAGAGGTACACTGTCTCACTTCCCCTCTTTGAGAGAGTTTAGACAAGCTCACAATATGATCAATTCAGAGTATTTGCAGTCTGCAATCACCGCAATGCACACATTGTTTGGGAAATGATTCTGTGAGTTCAGAGAGGAAAAAAAAACATTATCCTTCTCTGTCACTCCCTTGACCATCGATCCATAAATACTGAATATGATTGCATTTACAGGTGTAAGTCAACCCACTCTTGAAATGGAACTGGCCAACATAGCCAACAAAGATATATGGGTGTCCAAGTTCAAACGCTTGACAGCTGATCTTGAAGATGTTGCATGTCAGAAGGCCATTCTTGCTCAAAATCACAAATGGAGTGACATTGAAAACCTTCCCAAACCAGACAAACTAGTGTTTGAGACATGGAATGCCATCCCCGACACTTATATGAACATGAAAAAGTATGCATTTGGAGTCCTGTCAATACACATACACACCACATACACATGTGAGCAGGTCTTCTCCAACATGAACTATATTAAAAACAAACATCACTCACGCCTCACAGATGACAGTTTACAATCCTGTGTGAAGATGAAGGCGACGTCGACGTCTTATAGCCCTGATGTGCAGATGCTGTGCGCTGAGGTTCAGGAGCAAAAATCACATTAACCAGGTAAAATAAATATTTTAATTGGCTATTATTTTGCAAATATATATTTTACATTGTTCAGTGAAATAGTCCTTTTTTATTCAGGGTGACAGCTGACTGCATGCTCCAGTACATATGATAAAAGGATGATGGCACACAGAAGCAGATGGCATATTTTGTTAGCTGCAAGGGGAAATTTTAAGTTTGGCTTTTTATTTCATAAACATGAGGAGGACTCAAATAGACACTCAGTATTTTATTTAAAAGTAACCTTCAACCCAGCATTTTTTTTTTATATATATTTTTGTTGCATGCAGAAATAAAATTTAGTTTTCTCTGTAGCAGTTCATTGATTTCATAAAGGCAACACACTAGTTTTTTTTTGTACATAGCATAAAGGTAAAAAAAAACATATATGCAGTATTATCTTCATTTTAGATGTCAAAAGGGTTTTGTGGCTCCCGGTGTTTTCTTTTCTGTGGCTAATGGGTCCAAATGGCTCTTTGAGTGTTTAAGGTTGCCGACCTCTGTCCTAGGGGAAGAAACACCAGCTGAGAACTACTGATGCATTGACTTGTGGGTATTCTCTGGTGGAACCGTCATCCTGCTGTTAATACAACTGACACAGTCAACCTTCACAGCTGACACCAAACAGGGAAGCATTAATTTGGGCTGCGAGTGAGGGCTTTGATCGAAAGAGGGACAGAAGGACATGACACAGGAAGAAAGGCAATAAAAGACATCAACCTATAAAAGCATGAATAAAAGGATGAAATGGAAAATGAGATGTGGAGGAGGCAGCAGCGAGGATGACTAATTGTCAGGTTGGATCTCAGCAGGAATGCAAAGCATCACTAAGGAGAACACCTCTCAGGCTTCTGGGGAGTTGATTTCAATTACAGACCTCATACCAGTAGCTTTCATTACAATTATATTCAGAGAGAATTTATTTCCTAACCTTAATACAGTTATAACCAGGGGCATGGGCTGAACCATTTACAATCAAGTACTGAGCTCAGATTCTATTCTTAAAAAAAATTTACAAACACACTTCTGAATAGTTTAATACATGTGTTTCTTACATGTGAGGGCTACTTATTGTTTAATGTGAAAATTAAATATTATTCTTTAGAATAAATCACATTTTTGAGGGGCTAAATGTGCTTAAAATTCAAAATAAAGTTAAGCCTCAGCATAAGGTTTATCCTAGACACACCACATTTTCTAGCCAGGTCCAGAAGTACAAAAAACTGTCTTGGTCCCATCCTCGACACCCAACATGAAGTATAAAATTTGGATTTCAATACACACATTTTTAGCCCTTGTATTTTAATGAACTCTTCCTAGAGAATTAACCAAGAACTTCAAATTCACTCAGTTTCATCTAGAGACATTTGAAAATGTATCAAAATAGTGATTTTGTTGAATGGTGCTGCTATGGCGATGCAGTGGATTTTTCTGGTTTGCTAGAGATGGCTCAATAGTGCCCTCTATACACAATTAAAAAAATGATGCCCCTGCATGAGGTTTGGCCTCGATGTATCAAATGTTGTAGGCCTATGTATCAGGTCGAGCCTTACGAAAAATCCTCCTGACTGATATCCTACGCCCAACTGGACGTCTGTATTCTGGTTTGAATATGCAGTTTTTCCAGCTGTTGTACTGTTGAGACAGAAAGTTTGTACATCATCAGAAAGGAGGCCAAACCAGAAGAACCTACATGCCCACATTTAACTCCTTGACTGTGGCCCGCCTCAATGTGCGTGGAGGTGCAGGTTCCCAATCATTGTTGCTTGCAGCTGTAACTTGATTTTAGATGTGATTTATCATATAATCTGCACATGAATATCCCAGCAACACAAATGTCTCAAACCAAAAAGAGCTTTGTATCAGATACCTTCAACAATTATTACCAGGCTTGCATGATGGTAAATCTTCAAAATACAGATTACAATGCCAATCTTGGAAATGAGCACTGAAAACAGCTGACTATTTGCTGATGAACCACAATTCCCACCTCAGTGGTACATGTATTATTAAATGATATATTATATATAATTATACTAAACACAGAAACTAGAACATGTTCCCTTTTCTAATGATGATAAAGTCTAATGCATGCATTATGGATTCATGTCCTTCTTTTGTTACAAACCTAACATGAAAAGGGTGAATGTTAAATGGTTAAATTTAGCCTATACTTTAATATTGTTAAAACCCAACATGTTTTGGTGGGATACTAACATAACCTCCATGCCGTGAAGATGCACAACACTACTTGCTTACTTCCTGATCACATAAGTGGTTCTTTTTTCAAGACCAAAAAAGTGTCAGCACTGCTCTAGAATCAGTTTTCTGGGCTCTCAGAAAAACCACAAAGAACTGGTTTGAAATTGCACAGCGGCTGTGGAACTGCCTCAGTGGGAATAAGATACCTCGGAACCTAGAGAAGTTGCTGCTTCTGGACGTGCCGTTAACATTTGACTTCTTTTTTTGCATTCCAATCACTTGTTTAGAATCATCATTATTGACATTATTACTCATAGTTTTTACCTCATTATTCCTAGATGGCTTTCAACTTTTTTGCTTTGGGAATGTAGAACAACTTAAATAGCAGGAATGGATGTACTTCACAAAACAAATGTGACCAAATAAACATTTAATCATGTCTTGCTGCTGTCTGCAATGAAATAAACATCAATGTAGATTTATGGTGTATTTTGGCTAATGGTATTGACTAAACTCACCTTGACTTTATTTGACTTGGCTCGGTTTTGGTACCAGCACATTCCACAGGTATATATATATTGCAGGTATAGTATCCCCTCAGTGTGACTGGTTGTCATAGTGACACAACATAAACATGTTGTGACATCTTCATCTTGACTCTTTAGCTTTGGCCACCAAACTCAAGAACATTCAGCAACTATGCATTGGACCACGTGGTTGATTTGCAAGCTGCCATACTTGCGCGACTGAAAGAAAAATGTAGGGTATCTGCTGTAGTGGCGATAGTAGTGGTGTGATTTAAAAATGTCCAGGGTCACAACATGATGACATTTTAATATCACATCAGCTCGTTTGGAGCAAAGATGGTAGTAAAAATAATTCCTGATAGCACCTGGTATCACGTAATGGAAATGTAAAAAAGGCTGTGCCAAGTAAAGTCGAGCGGAAATGCAGCTTTAGAAATCACAGCTTTCTGTTTTTAAGTGCATTTGCCTATTTTTCTCAGATTTGGGGTTGTGTTTTAAATGCCATTTTATTTATGTGTGAGTGTCACTGCAGGCTTAGCCACAGTTTGTTATTACAAATAATGTGTGTTTAATGTCAGATATGTGTCTGACATATTTGTATTTGACTTGGAGCTGTCAGAAGTGTGGAGCTGCAGGCAGCAGGTTGGGGATGTGGGCTTTATCTGAAGGTCACTTCTAAAGAACACAACTACTGATGGACATGTGGGCTGCTACAGGGATCAGACCTGTGACCTTTGGCAGTTACTGGACAACCTATGCTAATATTTAGGCCATATGTCAGACAGGCTGACACAAAGGTAATAGATGAGCTCGACAGAGAGACAGAGAGTGACTGACACATATGCATGTGTGTGTGAATAATGAAGAGGGAAAGAGCAGAGAAAAGAAAGACAAATGTCTCTGAAATAGTGAGGTCAACAGTTTTCATGGAGTACAGAGGTCAGAGGTCAAGTGATTTTAGTAGACCAATGGACAGACAGACAGAAGGAGAGGGAGACAAGTGCAGAGTGCTGACAGGCAGCAGACATGTCTACAGCTGCTCTCTATGAGGACAGTCTGTTAACAACAGACCATTCAAAATAATACAAAAAAACAGGAACGGTAAGGGTCAAATATCCCTCTAAACACTTGAAAAAAAAGTTGATGCAAAGTTGTTAAGTACTAAAATATAGATTTACTAAATATTTCATGACACATATTTTTTACTTTAGAATATTTTTTCAATAAATGTAAATCTCTTCAATAAGATTTATTTCAGATGCTACTGAGCTGAGTTTATTTCAACTCAGCTCAGTAGCATCTGTCACTGTTCACAAGATTTACATAGCTTTCAAAATATTTTTGCTATTTTAAATTGTTTAAATTTTACTCTAATCCTGTCTCAAATGACAGTCATATGCAACTAAATACTCAATACATGTATGTTTTGTTAGAAATGTAGTTAATTAATATTGACAGACTACTTGTTTAATTTTTATTTTCTTCTTTTTTTTTTGTTGAGCCAAAGGATGACAATGAATTTCCCCCTGGGAATCAATAAAGTGTATCTGTATCTGTATTACCATTTGGTGGTGTGGGCTGTCTGAGTATGAGTGTTTAGATAATAGGCATAGTGATTGGCATAGTGCAACTACTGTACATAACAATGTCTCCAAGCCAGCCTCACTTACATATCACAAAATGGCGCTTTGGGGTACAACCACTACATGATGCTACACAACAGAACAGAACTCTGGGCCGTAATAAGGAAGCTGCTCAAACAAACTACAAACATGTTTTCAGCAGGAGGACAGGCTCGCTGAAACACTTCATCCTAATCCCATCTGATTTACAGTGTGTTTAAATGGAGATTACACAATGCTCTCAGAGAGAGTGCCACCATGCTGCAGCTGTGCAGTCAGCAGTAAAAATGGAACTCTTCAAGGGCATCTGTACCCAATTATTCTCTATTTTACTGGAACACAGAGAAGCTAATGGCTTATTAGAACTACCAGAGAACCTACTTGTAGAATAGAAGAAAAAAGAATGTCCTCATAGTGATTTATGCTGTAGTTTACAACACGACCACCCACTCCATTTTCCTTAGTGCCCAATTGGCGCCACAGTCTTTCAATCACACTTTATTACTCACATTAATCTAATAGGGCTGCAGTATCAATAGCTGCTTCTCACTGGCTCACAGAGAAGTCACTCAGAATTTATTACTGCTATAAATCCCCTGATCAGCTGTTAGTATCACTCTGACAGTTCTGGGCAGTGGAGCATGCAAGATGTTTCTCTGTAAGTGTCCCTAAACTAAACTTAATGACCTCACATCAGCATGCTGCACAACAAAGAAGTGGAAATGACTGGGTGTTTGTTACAGTGTGAGGGAAAACATGGCTCTAATTTAGGACTTGAGCCAACAAGGAGGAGGACCGTGTTGCTGTTTTTATAAATGTTGTGTTCCCTAAGCATGCAATATTGTTGAAACCACAATAATTAGCCCTTATTTTGACCTAATCCCACTAAATACATTGGCCTTCAAATTGTTCAACAGATGGAATAAAGCAAGAGATGCTGGCAAATGACATTGTCAATGTTGCTGTTGCACTGGAGGAGAACATCAGTGTGCACAACCTCGTAGCTATGGTAACTGTGCATGGACTTCAGATTTTCCATACATGTTGTTGCATCAGCTTCAGAATTTTAAGAAATACTGTATAATGAGGTTGCATTACATGACTTTCTGATGTTTCAAACTGACATTACCTTTGTCCTCTTTACCCTCATCTTCTCTGTAAAATGTTCAGTGTTTTTAGCTTGTTTTTAGCTTCTCTAAGTAAAATGTGCTGAGATTTTAACTTGTTTGTAGCTTCTCTGTGAAATTTGCAGAGCTTTGCTTATTTGAGCTTGTAACTACTGTTCTAAAAATTACTGTAATAACTGCTGTTAGTTTGAGAAATAACTCTTAATCATTTAATGTAAAAAAAAGTGTGTAATTTCAATAGGTTGTTTGCAATCATGTGATTCTGGTGAGGTGCGAAATTCAGACGGAGGGCAGGAAGTGAACAGCAGAATGGATGAGATGCAGGAAAACCTGGACGGTGCTAGACGTGGATCAATGTGATAAGTAAGTTAGTTACAGAACCGCTTACTGTATATGGATGACATATATGGCATATGACATATGGAGACAGAATCATTCATACACAAGTGCCAGTTAAATAATTCACTCATAGAGATCAGTCCACTTACAGTGTTCATTTTAGGTCTTTTCATACCAGTCATTTTCTCTTAATGAAAAATTACAGATAATACAAACGGCAACGCTGCTCCCATGAAGTGCATCGATGCTCCGTAAAGTAATGTCTCTGTGAAATGAAAAGACAGAAGAGAGGCCAGGCAATCAGGCCCTACATACGGAAAAAGCTATCCCCCTTTTATTTACGAGTGAATTTCTTCTTACAATGTGCATGTGTCAACATAATTTGCACTGAAATGTCTCTAAAACTGAGCTTCAGACTTACAGACCAATGACAAGTTAAGGGTTCGGGTATCCTCTGATAGTGATCAGTTTGGACAGACTGACATTCCTTCGCCGATGTCAGCTAGAATCGGTTCCAGCCCCCCTGCGACCCTCCAGTGGATTAAGTGGAAAATGAATGAATATTATTATAATACTGAACCCTCCCACAGTTTTTGACTTTTCCTAAAATTGTGTTGCATTGCACTCCCTATTGTTAAATTTGGTAAAGATAAATCCAGGTTAAAGATATGAGAGTTTATACCTATAATCTCCAAAATTTAGCTCTATATAAATGTTTATGTTCATGTTTTAACATTTGTCAAGTCATTTATAACACTTTACAATGGTAAAAAGAAAAAAATATCCATATTGGTGTAGACAGGGCATACGAGCCCTTTTTCACAAGTAAAAACATGGATTCTATTCTTAAACATTGAGATAAATAGATGGTTAAGTTAGTAAAGAGTGAAGATTATTTATCTGGGACATCATCAGATCAGACATTAGAGGTTCAGTGTAAATTCCAGGGGATTTCTTATTAGCCTAAGAATTAAAGGCCTATATGAAGCGAGTGTGTGATCAGAAGGGCAAACAGATGGGGTTTACTTTAATCTGACTGCATGTGCTCAGCTATGTAAATTTGTTTGGATGATGTTGAAGTGTTGTAGACTTAAAGCATCATTTTAATAATCTGAGGATTGAGCTCTGCTGTTAACCTCAACGAAAATAAGTCAGAGCCAAAGTAAAATATAGATGCACCAAAAGTCAATATTTTAATTAGGGGTGTTTATAATAAATGCATCACGTGAGGACACCAATATTCTGTTTCAGTGGAAAAATCAACCCAGTAGGAACAGTGAACACACCAGCATACATTCTCTCCAATGTACTCAAAGTACGGTCAATATGATTTTGAACTTGTAAAGTCAATTCCAAAGTGTGTGGTAAGTAAAAAATAAACTCTAACCTCCCACACTTTGTGCAACCCTGAAGTACCAGTTGGAATTTTAACCCTATCTTTACACCTGAATGCAATTGAACATGATGACCCAAAGTAAATTCAAACTGTCTAATGAGATGGTTCCCATCTTCATTTCCACTGTAGGCCATGAAAAGTGGAGGAGATTTTCACCCTTCACTCCACTTTTCTACACATGAACCATTTTGAAAATTTTGTTTTGAAAAGTAATGTCAATCTTTCCTGAAAATAATACCAATGTTTTCTAAAAATAAACCCAATCTTTTCTAAAAATAATGGCATTGTTTTCTAAAAATACCAATATTGTAATCTTTTCTAAAATTGACACCCATCTAATAAATAATATCAATCTTTTCTAAAAGTAATAAAATGTTCTCAATCTTTGCTAAAAAATACCACCAATTTCTTCTGCACATACACAAACTTGAATTTGTCAGGCAGATTTTCAACTAAAGAATTATTTGTGAACATTACAAGGTCAAAATCTTATTGACCCTATTGGTTTGAGCCTCTATTCGAAAAAAAACAAAACAACAACAACTATGCAGTGTTCACAAAAATGTAGATAAACACTGTAAATGATAGGGCATCACAGTCGATCAAGCATGTCACCTCACCGGTTCGTAGCCCAATCAAAAAATATGTAAAAAGAATTTCTGAGTACTAAATACCTAAATAGGGTTTATTTAAAGTATACAAAGGTTAAAATACATATTTTCATTGTCTGATAACATGTCAAATTCATGTGTAAAACTGTTAAAAATGCAAAAAATGTTTATTTCATTTCTTTTGATAAGAGTTGATAATGGGATAAGTATGTATCTTTGTGGAGAAGTGTATAAGAGAACATAGGCTGCTTAATTGACTGACGTGGTGCACGCAAGTGTGCATGATCGGAAAGAAACAGGAAGGGGAGGGGCAGAAGCAGTTGGAACACGACTAAGAATAGGGCACAGTAACTTAAATAAAACACTTCATATCATAGGGAAAAACCCATCTGGTTTATGTGAGATCTGTGAGCAACCAGAAACTGTGGAGCACATACTAATTTCATGCAGGAAAAACACAAGAGAAAGGACGAACATAGCAAGAATGAAGAAGGTAGGGCTTAAGGAGACAGGACTGAAAGAAATTTTTGACTGTGGTGAATGGGGACAAGGGCGCCGACTTCTGTTCAACTTCCTCAAGGAAACGGGATTACTAAACAGAATCTAAGGATGTAGACAATCCCAGCAGATGGCAGCAATGTGACTCTATGGATGCCAGCTGCCGAGAAACCCAAAAGAAGAAGAAGAAGAAGAAGCAGTTAGATGCTAACGGGGAAAGCGGGAGGAACATGGAGCTGAGCTGAAGAAGTTTGTATTTACTTATTTCTTTGACTGTCAGCCAGATAATCTAATAAAGAATGTACATGTAAGGTATAGATCATTTCTACGCAAAGTTTGCTAGCTGTAACCTGTTGCAGGCTGCTCATTAAACAAGGGAGCTGTAATTACCAAAGTGCATGGACTATGTGCTGCTATTAGCTAACCCAGCTTGACACAGTGGCTTTGTCTGGACCGTTCCTGATTGGGAGACGAGGGACTACACCCAGATAGTGCTCCGAGGCACCACAGAGTGCTCGGCAATGCTGGATATCCCCAAAGCCCCATGAATATGCTCCATTGCTGCCATCCTGTTCATGGACAGATAACTATAAACTGGTAACTGCTCGGGATGACCACATAACTCTGATACAAGGTACTGCCCTGCATCATTTGTTTTTGCTTGATCTGGAGTGAAGTGACCACTACGTTTTTGGTTCCTACGATCACGAGCATCGACACAGTTTTAGGACAGAGTGACTTTTTGTGTGCACACTTTAATTGTGGGTCACTAAGGCAAATTGTGAAAGGTACAAGCAAATATTTTGCGTTGGTTATAAAACTACTAATCAAAGAAAAAGGGGAAAATCTACTCCATGGTTTGGTAGAGAAATGGTGATATAAGTGAAACTTTTTTTGTTGGAAAGAAAAAACCAAAAAGAACACTCTGTGTTTTAATTTTAATTTCTGGGTGTGGTTATTATTTTCCAGAGGGTAAATACCCTATATCTTACAGTACATTATACAGAAGTGTTTGTATATGGTGTTAAAGGGTGAATACACACAATTACTTGGTATTTGATACATTGTGGTCTCTCAATATTTAATTATTTCCTGGAGGTGAGATACGGTGTCTAGAGAGACTCAAGACAAATAACATTATGTTAATCAGAGTTATCGTCACTTCTAGTTAGAAAAATCAAATTGGTTTCTTCCAGAATTCCTTTTTTTTTTGCAAATGATCATCAAATATATGTTGTGGAACAATCTACTTTCATCTACTTGTTTTTTTCCTTTAATTTGTCAAATGTGTCATGAGTGTGTTTGCATATAAGAGTGGAAGCATATAGTCAGTGTGGATTTTTTCTTGACATATAAAATGAAGGGCAGAGATAGCATATAGCTATAGCTGATGTCTTTCTTTGTCTATGATCACTGTGGCATCTCTCCTCCTGTCCTCTGTCATCCTCTCAGTGTTCTGACATAGTCCAAACCCTCTAAATCATTCTGCTGACAGACACTTTGCAAATGCATCCACATGCTCACCCTGTGCAAACACACACAAACAAATGACAACACCTGTGAGCGTGACAGTTTATCTGCTCTGCCCTCCCCCACACTCCCGTTCTCCTGCTGTTTGTCTCCAATAAACACTCACTTTCACTTTCTCTCACACAATGTAACTCAAGCGTATGACTGACTACAAACATCCATCTCACCACAGTCTACCACTGGCTGTCTCTACCCTGATGTGAGGCATCTGGGCTACATCACACATACCACATACTAGCTTTGTTCACTTCCATAGATAAAACCACTTAAAATGTTGGTAGCACTTTACACATATTACAACTCAGTAATAACATAGTAATAAATAGTTCATAAAAAATATGAATGATGGTCAGTGGCAAGAGACAAATAATTTTTTGATCCCGTTTGAATTATGCCATTAATTACACATATGACCAATTTAAAAGAAATGTTTGCAAGTCAAGAAGTCAGGTTGTTGTAAAACTGTTAAAAATCACTGTGGAAATATGCAATTCTAAAGACTATACACCCAAAAGTTGCATATGTGACATCATCGCAACTTTGTTTCTGCACAGTTTGCTCAGAGCTCTTGATGTCTCTGCAACTTCAACATGACCAGACTTGTAGTGATTTTCATCTTTTTTAATACTTTTTCACTCCCTCTCGAAGAACAAGGTGAAATGTGTCGAGGTCATTGTTTTGGTGTTGGTGATGTGTATCACATGAGATGAGACTAAACTAAACTAAATTGTACTTTACTGTCTAGATGGCAAACTCCGACTTTAACTTTTAAAGTGATCTTTTAAATTTACAAACTTATGTGTTGTTGATGGCATAATCCTCTCACGTGAGCCATTCATAATTTTTCCAAAGTTAGGTCCCATGGGGCACAACACAAGGGGAAGGTCTTCACATCTCTATGGGCGAACTTTCAGGTGTGAAAATTCCTGTATTCTCGGCACTCTGGTCTTAGCCATGACTTGATCTCAGTTTTGACTACAACACCAGCCAATGACATTTTACTTCCACTGCATCAGAAAGTGATCAGATTGCCTTCCTGAGGGTCTGTCCTGTGATTCTCCTCAATGGTGGAATTGTCACTAAATCTTACTTCAAAATGAAAAATAATTAATGCAATCAGTCAACACTGGGTACAAGTTGCTACAATTGGTTAAGCAACAAGCTTCTGAAACCACCTATTTTGCAAGAAATAAGGCTAAAACCTCTCCTTGAAGTCACCAGAGTGACTTCAATTCCAAACCTGCCCTCACTCTGAAGGTGTCAAACTCAAATTAGTAACCACAAAGATCACAGTACAGAAATAAACACATATCCACAGGGAGGGCTGAGTATGTAAATTGATAGTACGTCATTTATCTAGTCTGGAGCTGTGTGCAGTGTTGCTAAATAATGGCTTATAATTACTTCACCTTTAACACCTCTGTGTCCCTGGAGCTGCCAGGCCTTGGCTCCCGGCAGAATCCCCCCAACCTTCAGCATATTGTGCCTCTGCTCTGCCTGTAATCGGCCTCCCCTGTCTGCACCTCGCTCCATCCACACTCCCGATCCCGCTTTTGCCTTCTCAACACTTCACCTCCCTCTCTCCTTATGCTGCCTGTCTCTTCCATGCGTCACTCCGTCTCTGTGATGTTAAATGATAGAGGCAGGCAGAGCGTTCTTATCCAAGAGCCTTAAGCGCCAACCTACCCCCACCTCTCTATTTGTCTCCCTGTCTCATAATTGGTTTGCTGCTTGGGGCTTTGGGGGTGGGGTGTTGGAGGCAGGGTGGGATGTCACAGAGGCTGACAGAAAAGCAGCGCCATGTAGACAGACAAGTGAAAACAACAAACAAGAAACAATTACACAGGCTGGGTGGTGCTGGCCAACATACCGATTTGATGGCTGCCTCCTTTACTGACTGACTGTTACCAGGCAACTACTATCTGCTTGTGTCGACTTTGTCTTCTGCTCTGTACATTCTGTGTGTACACTCCATTGTGTCAGTGTTGGTTTGACTTATCCTACCCTTCTTTCATAGAGGTTATTTTCATATTTTCCTTCCATGGTTATTACTCATGATTCCTATGTCAACTTTTTAAAGGTCCAGTGTGTAAGATTTAGGACGATCTAATCAAATATAATGTCCATAATTCTGTTTTCATTAGTGTACAATTACAAGAAAATAAGAATCACATAATACTTTAAATATGGCTGTTGTTGTGCTTATGCTACTATGGTTAAGGTTTGGTTATGTTTAGGGAAACAAAGTATTCTGTTATATTGGACTTTCATGTTGTGGTTTCAATGGTAAAACCAATAATGAACCAACACAGATGTTCACTTTGAAAGAGGAAATAATTCAAACAGTGGTCTCCTGTAATCAGGTTCAGAGTTTTCTTAACCCAGTTATCCATCCTGATCCACTGACATACATGGATGCAGTATCGATCACTGGATTGGTATGCTGATAATCCTGGATATAAAAGTGCAGCTCCTCTGTTTAATGATCACTAGATGCTGTTAAATAGTTAAACAAAATCATGACCGTCTCCTTTTCCATGTTGGCCTTGAGACAAACACGACATTATGCATTTCCTGAAGAATCTGTAAAATCAGCAGACAGCAGATTTGAAGAATCTGTGACAAAACAATTACTTATTACTGTAATTTTGTTTCACATTTTGGTTACAATTGTCCTTTTTTTCCATGCTATTTTAAATGACTGAAAACTGCATTGTAGAAGTAAGTTTACAAGGATATGTGGGTACGAACGTTTAAGAGCCAGATAGTGTTTTCTCTTAATCTTTCCATCAGTCAATCAGTCTTTCTCATACCCACTGCTTTACCTGTAGAGTCCTTTATAGGTTCTGTTACAGAATAGCTGAGAGAAGTGACATTTGATGAGAAGATTATGAAGAACTAGAACAAGAAGCACACGATCCTTCAACCCTCTGTAGCTCTGTGGCAGATCACAGAGCACAGTCAGAATGCTACAGATTGAAATAAATGCAAATGAACAATATTTTGTAGCTCTTGTGGATAATAGGTAATTTCTGAAGTATGATGGTTTGATTTGGATTTACTGAAGTTTTCACTGTGAACCAGCACATATACATGCACACAGAAATTAAATACAAAGTCGCTGCACTGTACAAATATTAACAACTGTCCCAATCCATCCTTGTTCTACCTTTACCCCACCTTTCATCTTTTCCTCACTGAAAGAATGAAGAGGTTTTGAGAGGAGAAATCAATCAAAGATCAAAGTGTTCAGTCGGATTCATCTCATCAGTGTGTTTCATGCTGAAGCAAACAGGTGGCTGTGGCACTTTGTACCTGCTGTCCCTATGAAAATCACCATGTTGATTTAAACAGTGAGCCAATATTGTAACACCAGATTGCATCATGTGTATGGGTTAGTCTGGGTCAAGGGTCAAGGACTTTGGCTCTAAAATGAAGCCAATGCTGAAGTATTTTACACCGCTGATGGCTATTAGATGCTGCTCCAAAAAGCCACGGCTCCCATAGACTTACAGTGAACCTCTCATAAAAATACCAAGTCACATGAAATACATGATAAATATGTTATTGATAGTTGTAATTACTGGCCTTTGTTACAATTTATACTATAGGTAGGTTACCATGAGATGCCTCAAAAAGAGGTTTATTGAGATTGAAGAACTATGACTGCTAGAGCAGAATGTTTTGCCAAAACAAAAGGAAAAAAATGCAATTATGACGAGTCACAATTTTAGTTGGAATGGTAACACCACCAATTTGGAATATTTTTTCTGCTCAAGACTATATTTTGTTTAGTACTTCAATGATTGCTGCGCTCCAGGGTGAATGATGAATCCTCCAATGACGGCACGCCAGAGGTCACCTTCTCACCAAAAGCTTTAGGACCCACATACACACTCATTTGTCGCCCAGTGGTCAGGAAGTGCACACAGAAATTAAGTAAATAATAATAATTTATATGTTTAATATCATGTTTAAATAGCCTTTCGTCGCAAAATAAATTTAACCATATGGTGCCCAAGTGCACCCTATGGGCCCTGCCATGGGAGGTCTGCTCATAAGAGTTTTCAGACAGGTAGGAGGTTAAAGACATGACTTATAGCTGTAATTACTGCTTGCTGTTCAGATTCCATCAGACGTGACTCTACTGCTCAATTCTGTGGTTCCACAGAGAACCTTGAAAAAGTGGCTTCTCTTTTCCAAAACGGTGTAAAACGGTGTCATGTCACCCATCTTTGTATTTATTCTTTTGATTTGGACTGAGAGGCGATAATTGCAGAAGGAAAAAAAATCCTGGTATTTTTTTCCACTTGATGTCAGCTCCTGCAGCTTTACCCCCGAGACTAAAAGCTTTTTTCATTGGAAATGTTGATTGATTTCTCAGTTTAATAACATTAAGTCTAACTTAAATAACTGATTTTTTCTACTTTTGTTAAGGCCCATTATTTGTCTTTCAGTGACTAAACTTTAGTAATTCAAGAAATCCAGCCAAGCAAAATGCAAAAGCTAACATTTTTTGGGCTTAGTACAAGACAATTTGGTTAAATTTAGGAATATTTGGCTCTAGTAGGGCTGCTTTTGCAGTGTGTATATTTACAGTCTTATGAATGCTTATATGAATCAACACTTCCTCCACAATTTTGCTCTTGATAATTTAACAATAAGTAAAGTGATAAGTAAAGCAAAGATAGACAAACTAGACAAACTATAAAATGTGCTGGTTGTTCACAGTAGGCTTTGAATTAAGAGTCATTTAAGGTATTCCCTGGATAATTGAATCCAGATTGTTGGATAACAGAGCTCGGATTGGATTTGGATTGGCATAAACAGTCTGAAGTAAAGAGAAGTGATCTAAAGTGTGGAGAATGCAGAGAGTGAGGTCCCAGCAGAAGCAGTCTCGTCCTTCTCTTATCTCCCAGCAGTGATGCTTCAGACTCTGACAGAGAGCAGCACAGATCCCCAAAGCTCAGAGATAAAGCCAGAGCTGACTGCAGCTCCGTACACAGAGACGTGCAGACAGACAGACAGACAGACAGACAGAGAGAGAGAGATAGAGAGACGCTTGTGTTTCCTTCCAACTCTATTTATATGAATCATGCTGTATTGAATTAGAAAGGCAGAATGGAAATGCCAATTTTTTTATTTAATTTCCTTAATATTGCCAAAAACCCTTTTAGCTCCATTGAGACAGGAATGAGACAGGAACATTCTGTTGATAAAGAAATAATGGCATAAATAGTGGCAGTAATGCATTAGTTGGATGATTTATGGCAAAGTGACATTTGAAACAATCCTGCCAGACATAGTATACATCATGTCTGTAACATTAATATATGAATATATATAGATTGTTTCAATCTGGTGATGCTGACTGTTAAGTTATCAACCTAACAGCTTGAAGCAGAACTAATTAAAGGAAAATTCACAATAATTCAGCAGAGAAACACAACAGATGTTGGTTTTTACCTTCATTTGTCAGCCATCTGCAATTTTATGAGGGGCCTTGACCAGGGTTTTAATTGCCATCGTCACTGACTGTATTAGGCTGAGTTCACTGACAAGCCTCAGAACATGCCTTGTGTTAGTGTCTTAATATGCATTTAAAGGAAAATTTGTGCTTAAAATGGCCACCAAAAAGCACCAGTATGGTGAAATTTTAGTTCAGGGAATGCTAGAGGTTAGCTCTGAAACAGCAATACATTATTACCACTGAAATATTCAAACACTCTGGGTTCTTATTACACAAGGTCCTTGTGTAATAATGCTTGTAGAACCTCAGCCCTGTAATGTACAATCGGGTTATATACATATTTTTTCAAGACAACCTGGGCTGAATATATATATACTGCAGTGATGTCACATGAATGTATCAATAGTTACATGACCATAAAGGCAAAAGAAAATACAACAGAAACTGAATCTCACATATACAAAACAATTATGTACTTGCTGAGCGAGTCAAGAAGCCAATTAAAATGTGAATAAACAGAATAACAACTATGTGTATATACATATATAGAAGTACAGAGAAGAAAGAACACAAATGAAGGAAGAACAAAGAAGAAGGAAGAAGGAAAGGAAAAACAGAAAGAAAAAGAACAAAGAAAGAACAAGGAAGAAGAACACAGAAGAAAGACAAGGAAGTGATGCAGAAGAGGACCACTGGTGAGTTCTTACTTAATGAATGCACAAAAGAATTCCTGAGTTTAAATAGAAACCAAATACATTTATTCAAATTGCAGTTTTCTGTATAAAGTAGGGCAGGGTATCGCCACTGATTTCCTGAATCAATTCAAGTTTGATTCAAAATGTTCCAATTAAATTCCAGATTCAATATTGATTCCATTAAGGATATATCAGTATTTCATTACAATACCAATTATTCTAAGATACGAAACAGAAATAATGTCGTAAACTGTGCAAAAAACCTACTAATCTGGTGCATTATTAAAAATATCAATGTTCAGACTAACCTTTAAATGTCCACCCTTCCATATAACTTTTGCTTAGAGCTGGGCTCATAACAGAATCATTTTAAGACTAAAATGCTTGTATTAGACTTCATTTGAAAGGGAACATCTCTGTATTTAACATGTGGCTAAAACACAATCAGTTTAACCTTGTAAAACAGTGCTTTACAGTTGCTTTACTTGTAAAAAACTTGATTACTCTGTAAGTGTTCTCTAATAATGCTTTAATTCTATTTTTTATGTATATATTCAGAGTAAAAAAAAGGTTCCTCATTTTCACAGTATTTACTATCCCTCCATTTTCCAACATCCTCATTTCTCATTCAGAGCATTAAGCCTAGGGTAAGCCGGTGCCATAACACCTTTAGCATGTTGCTCAAGGACACTTGACAACAGGAAACATTCCTGTTCTGTAAGTCCACCGTGACAGCAACCACATATTGAATGGTGTTGTATTTTAATCATTCAGTCCACATCAACCCCACAGCCCCCACACTTTCCCTCCTTTCCTCATTCGTTTTCCTCCAGGCTCGACCAGTAATGAGAGAAGTGCAGTGAATGTTTGATGAGTAAGACTTTTAAGCACGGGTAATAGTTGTGTAATCACAAGACGGCACTTTGAAATATTGATCTGAAGGTCTGTTAGAAGGAGATAGAGGGAAACTGTGTGCATATGTAGTTCACATACACAGACTACTTTAAGTGTACTGATTTCATTAAGTCACACAGAACAGAATTGCATTATGACTTATTTATGAATTAGGCAACATCCCAATCTAGGCATCTTCTTGTATCACTGAAGTAGAATATTTTGTACATAGTCGGGTTACTTGAATGTCAGGGAACAAACCGTCCTAACAAGAAGAATAACCGTATTTGTGGATTATTAAATACCTAATGCAGCCCTCGACATGTTAACCTGCAGCCCGTTTTCAGTCCCAAGTCTTCACATTCCAAGCTGTTTTAATCCAAACCAAACCAACCCGTAACCATGTCTTTTGGACTCCCCCACACATGAAAAATGACTCCCTAGGGGTACCCTGTGCATCAAAATGTGATACCCAGTATGTGATGAGTTGGGAGTGAGAGTGTGTAGGTAATCCATATTGGACAATGTGGATTTCCTACACACAAAAAAACCTACACGCACAAAGTGCCTCTGCTATACAATGAGCTTAAAGTGAATGTAAATTTCAATGTGGTCAATGTGTAGTGTGGCTGAATTCCATATCAGAGGTCAGAGTTAACGTTCCATGATCATAACCCCAGTATCTCTTGAACTCAGAGCCCACTTGAGAAGGTGGACTGGTTCATTTAGACTTGAGCGTATGTAATGCAATGTATAAGGCATGTACAGTGTTGGACGTTATATGTTATTGTAACTCCACTACTTTTGATGGTAACTGGTAATGAAAATTAAATTATGATTTTTCAAAATTACAATGCAATTACAATTACCAAAATTTAAATGGGCTGTTACCCTTTTTACTTTGTGAAAGTAGAAGGCTAATAGTACTGTTGAGAGAAAATAGCAGGCTAATGACCAGACCTTATGGTGACACAATCAACTTTGCTGACAATTCAGACAATGTGAGCTTTTAAAGCTGGAAATATGTACATGATACTAGTCACAAATAGAGACAAAAGCAGAAAGATTCTTTTCAGCTACCTACACCACTAATTACTGTTCATCATAGGGATAATGGGTAATATATAAAATGTTCCTAGATCGTGCCACAGAAATACTA
>JAPQRN010003312.1:0-15017 GCA_037367275.1 Coranthus polyacanthus | reverse complement strand
ACACCACTAATTACTGTTCATCATAGGGATAATGGGTAATATATAAAATGTTCCTAGATCGTGCCACAGAAATACTAAAATCATGTAGCTATGTGTGCATTAATGAGAGAATTGGATGCTTAAAAGTAACATAAAAGTTGCTCTTCCTGGTAAATATTAAAGTAAACTAGTAAATATTGTGACATATTTTTTGTCTTTGGTCTTTATGGTTCATAATATTAAGATTCAGCCAAAAACACTGTTGTTTTACTTAATGCTACTCATGTATATTTTGTTGTTTAAAAAACATTTTATCATTAATATTTTGAATGTTCCACCTCTACATTTCTAAAATGTTCTGCTGCTTGGTAAGTGTTATGTTCTGAACACAAAGAAGAGCTATGTCTTATATTAATAATTTAAGCCTTTAAACCTGAGGACTGTACTCAGGCATGATACAAGGCAACAGTAGATTTGAATGTGCTAGTCAAAGACCCATACCAAAAGAACACTCACAACACAGCACTTGAGTGTATTATATCAACGCTCAGCGAGGATCATGAGAGAAACACTTCTCATCAGGATCCCAAACAATCAAAATATAGTGTATTATTCATTCAAAACAAGTGAGCATGGTGACTTGCAAACACGTTAAGTGCTGTCTCTGGTAACCCCAGCCTTACCTCACATAACCTATGTATCTGGTTATGGGAGCAATTACAACAATTATCTGACTCATTCCTCAAAGTATTAACCCTCCACAAGACATAGTGATGGGAGATCAGAAAACACTTCAGTAATTTGTTGCAGCAGCTATATCTATAGTTAATGCGAGCTGTAGTGACCTGAAATGAACTGGGAGTTCACTGAAGCTCAGAGGTTATCAGATATCAGAATCAACTCAGAGAGATGATGCTCCTGAATGAAATACACATTCACACTGTTTCTGTTTTCTACATTTTGGAGTTTGAACTGTGTATACACCGATCAGCTGTCTATGTCAATCCAATGGCACCTGTCAGTGGGTGGGATATATTAGGCAGCAAGTGAACATTTAGTCTGTGTTGTTAGTATGTGCTGTATGTAAGGATCTGAGAAACTTTGACAAGAGCCAATTGTGATGGTGATGACTGGGTCAGAGCATTTCCAAAACTGCAGGTCTTGTTGGGTGTTCCTGATCTGCAGGGTTGTCCTTTGTCTAAGGAAGGACAGCTGGATCTCCACCACTGCTAACCATACCCCGAGGCCTGTACACCAAAAGACATCCAAAGGTGTGCAGTGGTATCTGGCACCAAGATGTTAGCAGCAGATCCTAGTCAACCTGCAATTTACATGGTGGGGCCTCCATGGATTGTTTGTCCAGCACATCCCACAGATGTTCAAATCAACATTACCATCTCACCTGTCAGTGGACATAGTGTTGCTGTGCTAATGTGTCGATTCCACTGGGGTGAACATTTGGTGGTAAGAGGTACTTGCTACTGGATCCTGACTTGGGCAAAAATGTTTCATGCAGTTTAGAGGCTGATCCTTAGGGGAAGGATGCTCTCTGAAGTCTCTCTGTGTGCTTCTGAGTGATAAGATTTTCATTTTTAACTGAGGCCTTGTCTCATGCAACTTTAATTCAAATGATGATGGTGAATCCTAAAAGTCAGAAAGAGTCATTTCTGGTCTTATGCACAGTATAAATGAAACAAAACTTCCAAATTCCTGTCCTTGGTATCCTCATCCCTCACCCCACCACTTGATACACGGTTATTATTCTTGCTTTATTTTTCAACTTAATGAGCACTTTTAATTGTTTTCAGGTCTCCCTTGTGCTTCCTGAGCATCTGGTGTTTGGAGTATTGAGAATTTAGAAAGCAATATTCTCCCACTTTCACAAGGCAATGTGTGTAAGTGCAGATGTTGGTGTTGCATTATGGATTAAAGTTAGAATATGGGTAGTTTCCCTCTTTGCTTTGTGCATACAGATGAGCGGCTGGGCTTACCTTGGGTTTGATTTCCATTTTCTGGTCAGTTTTTCACTTTTTTCTCTCTCACTGTAAAACTGATTTCGTCTTATGTTGTTTTTTTTGCCTTCCACTAAAATAAATGTCGCTGTAAGTGACATTTCATGCTATTGTAGTACATTGTGTTTTATTAAGTGTTGGAGATGGCAAACTGATCAAACCATTGAAAACTGTTTTGGCACCTCTCTCCTCATGTTGAGAAAACTGCTCTTTTTATAATTCACACTAGTGAAGTGTAAAAATAATGAATACTTTTTGACTTCAATGGTAAAGATTGTCAGCCTCAGTGAATATTGCAGTTGTCACATGGTGACCATTCGCTGCACATGGCATGTTGGTCATGCACTGGTGGTCCTGTTCGAGACTGAACCATGCATCAGCCTGATTAGATAGATATTAGATGTCAGATGACAACGGCAGATATTACCGTAGATATGGCGTTACTATTGCAGTCCAGTTTAAAATGCTACAAACAAAAGCACTGTATTTGTAGATTATTTTGGTGGTTGATTATCAGATGAGGTCCAATATAAAAGTGTTCCATAGTTTTGTGGACAGAAATGCCAATAAGATAATAAAGTGAGTAAGTGATGAACAGTGTGTGGAATTCTTGCCTGTTTTGTTCATATTTTATCCTACTAACCAAACACCAAGACTGCATGGCATTGCAAGAACTTTTGGTCCTGAGCGGAAGTTGATTATAAAAACAGATGATTATTTGTAGTTTTAAACTATCCTTTATGGTAAGAACAAGACAAGCACTTGTCAAACAGTGGAACATTTCATAAATCCAGAGGTAGAACATTACAAATAAATAACCTATTATGATAAAATCTTAAGTAAAATTAAGTAAAACAACAAAACACTGAAACATTGAGACAAAAGAAAAATGTTATGTGATACCGAATTAAATCATGGTAATTATGATTAGCTCTGAGCACTAAGAGAAACTAAACTAGGATGAGTAGGATATTAATTGATAATATACATTTCCTAGTTATCATTATATTATTTTTTTATTATTATTTTTTATGTGCCCTGACAGTCCTTGTGAAGTAAAATAAACACATCACACACTACAAAGTATTCTTATCAAACAAAATATTGAGTTGTACATTGATTCCACTCCCACGAGCACCTGTTAACACAAACCAAGATGTTGCTACATTTATTTATGCAAATATGTGACTATCTGCAGGCCTCTGCTGCACATTTCTGTCAGTTTAATTCATTCCAGGGTCCTGTGAGAAATAAAGCTGTCCACCACAAAGCGCTCCTATTTGCTTGCAGCCATCCCGCACTGCTTCCATTTCAGTGTCAGTCTGAAGGAATGTGCTGTCAGAAAAATGCTCATCAATTTTTCAGCAGCTGTAGATTTATAATGAAGCATCTACATCTACATTTGCATATAGTATGGGCTGTGCTGAATGGATTAACTGCTGTATCAAGTCATAAGTCAAAGAGATAAAACAGGGAAGCTTAATTTTACATAACATTGATGTTGTTTGTTTTTATATTATTATGATCTTATAGCTTTGAAGAGATTAAAAAAATGCTGCCATTTGAAGGTAAAACAGCTACAAATTTGAGTTGTAGAAGCAAAAAGAGTTCTTTCAGTTCTCATGGAAATGGATCTGACTGAGGGTGGCTGATCCTGGTGGCATTAAGCATTAACAACCTTTTGGGTTGTGACCCCAAGCGACAGAAGTTAGCTGAGTTATTCAGTGCCATCATCATCAGCAGGAACTTTTCAAAGAGTCTCAAGAGCAGCAGGACAACACTTGTCCCCAAAGGTGGCAACCAACTGGTTCTGGGAAATAAGAACTGGTGCACTATCACCATTGGCTCAGTGATCCTCAGAGCATTCTCTGGAGTCTTCACCCAGAGGCTCATGAGTGAGGGCTCACTTCACTCCAGGCATCGGGGCTTCATTGATGCTCCCAGCTGTTCCGAGAACGTGATTGTCCTTGAAGACCTCATTAAACTCAGCAGGAGCAACAGTACACGTCTTGCTGTGGTTTCCATAGATTTTTCGAAAGCGTTCAATACTGTCTCTCACAAACACATCACAGATTTGTTGGATTGAAGGGGTGTTAATGAGCTGATACAAGGTCTCTTAAAGAAACTGCCACAAGTCAGTGTTAAACAGGGTGATGCCATGTCTTGCCTTCTGTTTAAGCTTGCTCTGGACCTGCTACTTCACATTTTGGAGGAACGGGATTCAGAGATGATCTTCAACCTGTCTAAATGCCATGGCTTTCTGATTAGGACAGACTTTTTATGGTTGTATTCCATCTTTGATTATGGTGTTTTTTTCAGAATCCAGGACTTTAGGTTTAGGTTTTTCAATAAAAGTGTTTTTTTAGGGTTGGGAAAAGATTGTGGCTTGGTTTAAATATTAATTAATGCACAGTGAGTCATTTTTTAATCACATCTCTGGACTTGCTCTGTATTAAACCAAACCCTGGTATCTTTTCCTAGACCTACCCATAGCTGAAAAGCACCGTGATCATCTAAAACAAATGGGCAACAACTTGAAAGTGAAGCCAATATGGAAGTGTAATACCACTGATGGCCACCAGATGCTGCCTCTAAAAAAGCCTGACTCCCATAGATTTCCATTAAACTTCTCTCTAGAAACAGTAAGTCAATAAAGTTTTTTTTTATATAAGCTTTTAGGGGTAAATATAACTTTTGGAGCTTCTGTTTATTGTTTAAAACATTTTTTCCTGACATAGAGCTCTTCTGTCATTGTGGTTAAGAGGTTACACAAAAGAAGACCATTAAACTGCGGCCTTAAACAAAAGTACCTCATAGGAAATTAATCATATGTACACAGATTTATGTCAGTATATGTTCAGTGTGTTTATCATGTGGTATAATGTGTGTGTACAGTGCTATGAAAAAGAATTTCCCTGAGACTTTAGATGTTATTCTCCCCCTTATGCAGATGTTTCATGAAGTTTACCAGTGCTAGCATTAGCTAACCCATCACACCCTCAAGCTTATCTGCTCCACCCTCTTCTTCAAATATGGTCAATTCTGGTTGGATATCAGTCTGGGCCATTTGTTGCATGTTATCCCTTCCCTCTTTCTCACCTCTTCTGTCACTCTATACATCCGAAAAGTCCTTTTTCCTTTGTTCAGTTCCTAACTGAGTGAAATATCTTGAAGTATCTGTGTCAGCCATGATAAGAGCTGTTTGAATTATCTAAATGCAAAGGAAAGGAACTTCAATGCTTCCTTTAGTGTCTCCTTTAGCATATGATACACTGGACCATCCATTACGAAAGGAGAGGCGAGAATGCATTTCACAATTCACTGCGGCGGCCGCCTGTTCATGAAAACAAACAATCAACATGACAGACAGGATGCGCATTTCCATCTAATGCCACAACTTGTTAATATGTAGCAGAAGCTGTACTAAGTTAGCATTAGTTGTACCTCATTTGTCTAATTAAACACACACAAATGCCTTAGTAAAACTATAAATAGTGTGAAATAGATCAGCAGGAAGACAAATGAAGCCAAATTGGGCTGAGAATAAGGATAGTTTTGGATTAAAATTATTTATAGAAATTTAGGCAGATGATGATTTTAATTCAATGTATAAACTTAAGAAAGATTACATGTACAGCAGTAGATTTGTGACCTAATTCATAGCTTTATGTTTATCTTGCATATGTAGATGTAGCCTTGATATTGATATTGACAAATGTCAGTGGACAGGGCTGAGGCTGAGTGACTGGTGCCTGTATTCCTTATTTATTTTATTTATTCCTTCGTACTTATGAATTTTCCTTCTCACCTCGACGGAAAACTTCATGAGGTCATTGAAAAGTAGATAGGAGGTCATTTTATGGACACACCCTGTGTCTATGGTAAAAGCTAAAATACCCCCAAAATGTAGAATACAATGGAATAGAATAGAATGCCTTTATTGTCACTATATAGTTAAAATCCATAAGGTAAGATAAGGTGCCACGAGTTGAAATCACAACCTCCTTCACACGTTCATTCATAAGGTGCTACAGGTTAAACCTGAATCTCCACACATTCATTAATATGTCAACCACACAGTCATGAATAATGATTAAAAATAACTATGTGTAGTATTTAGCGTATTGCACTTGAGTGATATGGTTTTACCACATAAAGAAAGAACATTCATCTGGTACGTTTGAGTCTGTTCAAGGTGCATATTGCTGAAGGGAAAAAGCTGTGGTTAAATCTATCGGTCCTGGATTTGAGTCTAAATATATACATAAAAAAAAACATACAATGTGAATATTTTTCTCCCAACAGGGTTGAAGAAGTACATGTTAAAACTCGTGTGGGGATAAGGATGAAACTTAATGCTTAGACATTGTCCTGATGCTTTAGAATCGTTGACAAATTTCTAAATCTATTAAGCCGATGGTGCTGAAATATACATATTCCTATCCCTCAGAACACTTTTTTTATGACACTCTGAGCTTCCCTCTAGTGTAACGACAAAATTATTTTTTTCATGCATTCCTGTACGTACCATCATCTAATGGCTGGATTGCAGTTACACTGCTGACACATTCATGTTTGAGGATGAATTTGAATGATTCCATCAGCTCTCCTCCTATCCTACCACTGGGTCTAAATTTCTGCATCACTGCCGACACTGCCGTGTCCGTCTCTCAATCTCCTACTCCATCCTTCCCGTCACTCCCCTGAAAAAGTTACTGATATTGGTATTGAATAGAAAATAATTGAAAATAATAAGAGACTCCAAATACATACCAGATATTATTACTAGATTGGACAAATGAGATGCATCTCTTTTTATGGTATTTTAGTACTTCTATTGTATATGAATATATTCATGGTATAACGACAATGACAATGTAAACTTGTTTGTTTGCTTGTTTGTTTTACCATGGCAACAGCCAGCCTACTGCACATCTGTCAAAATAAAAATCTGACATCCGTTAACTAACCATTTAACCCACTCAGAATGAGTCTGTGACCCACTTTTGGGTCATGATCCACCAGTTGCAAAAAAATGAATTATATGATTTGTTCTAATATATTTTAAGACCGTCCAAAATCTGGAGCTATAATATACACTTCTGATTGGACCTGTCTTAAAAAAAAGAAAGAAAATGTGGGAACTGGCATTGTTTTCTCCTTCTGTACTGGTGCTGTTGAAGAAATTCTTTATTGGCAGAGAAAAAGGCAGCAAATCACTGGAGCTGTGGTTAAAAGAACAAACCAGGAAATATTTTTCATATTGTAAAATTGACTGGGGAGGGTATTAAGGAAGTTAAATTACAAAAGTCAAGGGCCCCACTTTAACTATGTCAACTGTTAATCAGCATACTTACATACAGTACAGGCTGCTAGCTTATATTTCATGGAACAAAACTGTGTAATTCATTTTGAAGCAGGCACTGTTCCCAGAGGATTTCAGAGTAGATTCAAGCCAAGGAATTCTCTGTCACATCAAGTGGTTGCCCCCTTTCATTTACACAAGTTATTAGCCAGAGGCCTATATCAAAAGGACACAATCCCTGTGTGATTTCTATAAGTGCCAGAAAGCCAGAAAGAACCGGAAATGATTCTATATCCCCCCTGTCTGAACTCTGCTAATGTTCTCATGAGCCAGTCATGAGGAAAGATGATAACTCTTTATTCTAATTGTAATGAGCCAGTTCCTTTTCCCATAGGCTTTCACTACAGAGAGCATTAACCAATGAGCACTCTGTCTGGGGAGATACTGGATGTGTGTGTGTGTGTGTGTGTGTGTGTGTGTGTGTGTGTGTGTGTGTGTGGTGTATGAAGGGGCTAGTAACAAAGCAATATTTAAATCTACATTAGAGAAGGAAAGAAGCTAAGAGTGTAATTATGTATATGTTTGATGGTCCTATTTAAATGGTAATGAACAGTGAGCATGGAGCATCTTCCTTAAGGGAATGTGTACAGGATAAATACCATCATTCTTCAGCTGGGACTGCTGTGAATGATCCATTTCTCATCTACACTGTTCCTTTCTATTTGTTTTTTCTCTCCTTTGATATTGTTTTGATGTCATTTTGATTATGAGAAATTGGTCAAATAATCTTTTACACCCAAATCAAGGTCCATGTAATTAGTGTTCTAATCAAGACCACCTAAACTGAGACCAAGCCAAGACCAAGACCAGAGTGTACGGAGACGAGTCAAGACCAAGGCCAAGGCAGGGTGAGACCAAGACCAAGACAAGATGCACAGCAAGGGCATTGGGACAACAGAGTTTCTCAAATAATTAACCATAATGATATGGTTTATTATGGACAAACTTATTTTCTTACCATAACACTGCAATAATCGACTTTAAGGTAATTACAAGGAAAGGGAGTTACAAAGCTAACACTGCATTAACTGCAGTCCTCAATATATGCTAACTAAATTAGGAAGCTTGTGCAGCTAGGCAAGCACTTAATTTGCATGGGGGATACGGGTCATGACCCCCGCAAAAATCAGATCCAGCCAATATAACCCCCCCGATATAATCACATCATTCCGATTTAATAAAAAATATGCATTATCTTGCATGGATATCTTGTTGATTTTCTTTATTAATATAATTTGCCAGCAAAACAGTAGCATGTTTAATCATCTGGTAATGTAACCCCCCCCCCTCTCTTTCCCCGCCGAATACTTGGTATTGCCCAACCCGCTGTCTCTACCTAATGTTCACTATTTGCTGTATGTTTGTCATGGATGGAGACCTCATAACCGTGAAAACATGAAAAGAGCACGAAAAGGCGGACAGACAACAATTTTTCATTGTTGGTCGACACCAACCCCGGATAAAATAAGAAAAAATCCTGGCCAAAAAGAGGTAAATACCCGGATTGTTAAATTGAGATGATTTGTGACTGGAGTTGGCAAGCTGGTTGTTAGATTGCCAGTGTCCTGTGAGCTTAAGCCAAAGGGTGACATGGATGTACTGTAGGACCAATGTCAGTTTAGCTGACTTTGCTCCAATACACAGTCTAGCGGCGTTACTAGTTTAACTACATTTCTCAGTAGCGTGGTCGTAACGTCGCTGTTTTCCACATCAAATCTCTTCAGTAGTGAAGCTATTTTACTGGTCAAATAACGTAATAGCCTACACAGAAGCTACATTTCCCAGGCATTTCTACATTTTAAATGCAGCGGAGTTTCTGCTGCAGTCTGAAGCGATAACCACAGTGATGACAGAAGCGCCTCCATGTGACGTCACATACCAGTCCTGCTGCAGCAGGGCGGCTGGGGACTGAGGAGGGGAGGGACGTGTAGTGTATGCAAGCGCGTAATTGGCACGGGGGCTAATACAGGCATGCCAAATTACCCTGACTCCTTTTAAAAAAAGTAAATGATTCAATAAATAAATAAACGGACAAATAGTTTAACCCCCCCAATGGTAGACCCAAAGTTACGCCCTTGCAGCTAGATGACAAATAGCTGGCAAACAACTGAAAATAGCAGCCTGAGACATACAGCATATGCATAGATGCTCATGCGTAGAGCTAATATTTGTTGAATGTCTTTAGCTGAGGTTTAAAGACATTTCTGAAAAGTTCTGGAACAGAAGCAAACTGCTAGCATCACTTAAGTGCCAGCCACACTGAGAACTGTAATAATAACTAAGAAGTTTTTTAAAACCTTCTAACTTAAGTGGACATTGGAGTCCACACCACAACTATAATGACAACAACAGAAGTGAATGATTGGAATCACTTACAGAGCTCTTTGATGAATGATAGAAACACTGATCAAAATACATCTGAATTCAAAGGGCGTCATGTTCCAACATCACGTTAGCACTGCATGACATCAGTTAGTTGGTCAATCACTTTTGGGTGGCACAGTGGTTAGTGGTTAGTATTGTCGCCTCACACCAAGAAGGTTCTGAGTTCAATCCCCAGTTGGACCAGGGCCTTTCTGCATGGAGTTTGCATCCCATGCCCTCAGGATACTCCGGTTTCTTCCAAAAAAAATGTATGATAGGTTCATTCTTGTGTCACTGCCCTTGACCAAGGCACTGGCTTACATCTGGAGTTGGTCCCCAGATGCCTTCAGTGGCAGCCTACTGCTCCTTGTGTGTACATGGGCTAAATGCAGAGGTTAAATTTCCCTATAGGGATAATAAAAGAGGATTTCAACTTTATTATGTTTAAAATGTGATATTCCTCAAACAGACAGATTAGATTATGGTGGCCAAAAGTCAAAGGTTGCTGTGACCTCACAAAACCAATTTTTGGCCTTAACTGCTAGTAATTGAGAGAACTATATAAACAGATTATGATGCAAGGATAGTGGATTGGGGTTGTTGACATAACCAGCACATTTTGTGTCAAAATATTTTATGTAACACGTTTAGTTTTGTATGACAGGAAGTGTATAAATAATATTTTTTTAAGAAACATGTCAACTTAAAGTGTGCTCTCTGCACCCAGTTTGTATCCTACAAGAGATCAGTATTCATTTTGGGGCTCAGACACAGCTGGAGCTGCTGTTCACAGAACATTATCATTCATCAGTGTGGACTATCACAATCATCATTGTAGTTATTGTTACAGTTCTTGGCATGAATTTGAATTTAAACTGCCCTTCTTTCTGATTCCTAAGAAATGTCATGTGTCTGTATGATTTACTTTGTCTAAACTGGAGCCTAACACAGTAATCCTAGATTAAGACTAAACTACATATATTCTTTGGTTGTGTCAGTATATAGGTCCTAACCTTCAGAGGATTCTAGTTCTTAGATCTAACATGGTTCCAGTGCTCTGGATGCTAAGCTACCCAAGTGAGCATCTTTGGTCACTGACTGGACGTAATGTCACTTCCAGTTCTAACTCAAACTGCATTTCTCACACACAGGAAACACTAGATGTGGGAATGTTAACTATTTGAAATGTACAGATAGTTACAAGACCCAACCCTAATCCACACACCTAACCCTAACCCCAAGGAGTCATGGGGTGTTAATATGTGCATATCGACATCTTCAGTCTTGGCCTACTTTCAAATCTTGTATAAAAGAGTTGAATATTACCTCCTATATCAACCGTACATTGACTGGAAATGGCAAACCATAGACTGTATACTATAAATAGTGGACAAACCCTCTGTGACGTCACTCACTGGTTTGTTGCTGTTTTGAAGCCTAGAGATGCTCGACATGGCCATCATTGTATTGTTTTTTTGGAAACAAGTGTTCCCAATCCATATTTGGATTAAGAAGGTGGAGCTGGAGAAGCGCAAGCAGTAAAACCAAAACTTACTGAAAACACCGACCACATTGATTAACAGTGTCATATTAAATAGCATCAAGCAATTTCAGCTACGTAATAAATGTTAACACATGCAGTTGTGTTTGATAACAGTAATGTCAAAGTTGTGAAATGTATAAATGCATATTGCTACCTCACCTAACTAGCAGTCTAGCTGACAGACCATATAACTCAGTATGAATTAATGCGAACATCAGCTAATCCAGCTCCTCTGACAGTCTTGTTAGTATAACTCCTGAAACGCAGTAGCAGATCTGCCTGTCATGGAAAAAATAAGTTTTATTCAATAAACAAGAGTCTGAATGTCTGACTTGGCAGCCAAGCTAACGCTAGCTGTCAATCAAAGCTCACACAGCACAGCGGACATTGATAGACTCACCTCTGAATATCAGCAGCCACTCCCTTAATTATGCTTATGGCTAAACAGGTGAGTTATATAACAATTGAGTGAGTTAAAATAAAAATGGGGGTGCTATTGAGTCACACTGAAATTTGCCTTAACGCCATGACAATACTGTTCAGCCAAAAGTCACACATTTTGTAATTTTTCGTCACAAGGACCTTCAGATGAAAATGTCATTTTTTACAAAAGCTAGTGTGGAAACAGCGATTTTAGGGTGCACCAGTCCCCAAAAAAGCCTTGTGGTTGGACTGATATATTAAGCTGCACACATTTTATTTATTTATTCAGTAACATTTTCCATTCAATGCAATCACTGTGAAAACTTTTTCACACACATCACATTTCTTCATTGTGTTGTGAATCACTACTTACTGACACTGAGACAAACCCTTTGTTACCTCGATAGAATTAAATCATTTGACATATAAATATTATATCATTATTAAGAGCAAAGTGATGGTTGAGCAGCTGTTCTGCTCCAGCAGTAATCTGACATTATCTGAGCACAGTCAGTCAGATGAATGTTCAAACACTCAGCTGTCTGATAAAAGCACACAAATGAAGCGTGTAATTAAGTGTGTTGACATTCAGGGACTGATGGAGGGCTCAGGACCTCTGATACAGTCAATAATGGACAGGGCTCTGGACTAAATGTCTTCTCAATCTGCATAAGCCAAGTAACAACAGGATAAGGTTGCTGGTGTTCTCTCACGCTACAGAATGATGTCTGAAACGCTCAGACTGATTTAACAATCTGACTACCGCTTTAAGGGTTAGCGTTAGATTTGAGCCATGTTTGAACTAATGTAGTTTAACTTGTGTTTCAGCCACGTTAAACCTAGAAACTAGAAGATGTTCGCTTTCAAATGAAGTCTAGCTTTTTGGCATTACTTATGTTATAAGGTGGGCACACACTTAACAAGTATGTGACTGATCAGGTTTGGTCACAGTTCCACACTCTCACCTTGTCACATACTGATGCTTAGTCCACTTGGTCAGGGCATTCAATTTTGATGCACAGGGTATTGCTAGGGTGTCATTTTTTGACACACGGGTCTGGCAGTCTGATAGATGTCTACACAATGCCATGATTAAGGTTTGGTTAGGTTTAGGCATGAAAACAACTAGGGTTAGAAAAAGGATCAGGGTAATGGATAAAATAAAGACAGAGAGACAAAATGTAAAAATGAGTACAGCATAAAATGGGACATGCACCCTGGTCTCCTGTGTCTAAGTCCACAAACGTTGGTGTGGTCTGCACCGTAACCACCCCCTACTAAATTTTTTGCACCTTAACCACATCACCTGGTCCATGTCGTCAATTTTCGTTGTCTATGGACTTACGTTGACTTTTATTGGGCATCCTGGCATTGAAAATTGACACTACAGGGGTACCCCAGGTGCAGGCACCAAGGGCTCATGACCAAGCAGCAGCAGTATGTGTCCAGCAAACTCTGACCATCTAGAATCTAGAACGCAGTTGTTGTGACATCACAACAACTTAATTGGCATTCCAAAAAACAAAAAAAAGAAAGAAGCTATGAAAAACAAACTGGGGTAATTTTCTACCAGATGGTAATTTGGAAATTAGTCAAACCTTTACAGACAAATTACAGTCTATCTTGAGTGAGGTTTTCACTCAAGATAAAACATAAAAAGAAGAAACAAATTCTCCCTTGGATAAATGATAACATCAAAAAACTAATGATAGAGCAAGATAATGCTCTAAAATTAGCAACAAAATCCAAACTGACCCACAACAGGCTTAACTTTGCAAAGCTAAGAAATAGAGTGACAAGAGAATTAAGAAAAACAAAGGCTAATTTCTTTATTACCATCATAGAAAAATCCCATGGTAACTCAAACGTCATTTGGTCTCAGATCAAGAAACTAACTGGACAAGATAATATCATTATGAAACTAAATGAATTAAAGGTCCATGACAAAGATCTTCAACATCCAGCTGATGTGGCCCAGGCATTTAATCACTACTTTGTAGATTCAGTGGCTACCATTGCAAAGAGTTTTCCCTCTTCCTTTCGTGATGAACACACCCTCAGAATAGGCATTATTGATACAGATGAACCAGCATTAATCCCAGGACTAGTGCCTGAATCGGACATTACTAAAATGATAGCATCTCTTAAAACCTGGATGGATACATTCAGGTTAAAATAAATCTCACCCTCAATAGTCTCTCCATTAACACAGATTATTAACACCTCATTGAGTCAAGGGAAATTTCCTAACATGTGGAAGCCCTGTGTTCCTCTTTTGCCAGTCTGAGCTGCTACAGGTGAGTGCATGGATAATGGCTAAGCACACGAGTTATTGAAAATTATAATTAAGTGGTTCAAATAGAAAAATACTGCTGTTGTATGTGTTATTGTGTGAAAGGGTGGTTAATTATTAACAAAATTCATATCTGTGGATATAAACCATACAAAAATAAATCCCTCTCTTGTTAGCAGCCAGTAGCTATGAGCTAAGCCTCTAAGGCCTAGACTCGCACCACTCCAAAATGACCTGGCGACAGGTAACATCCTGGCTTAACCATTCCTGTTTAGAGTTGAATGTTTCAAAAACGGTCTGTATGTTGTTTTCCAAAACTATCATAAATGTAGAACAAGATGTGTTCATTTCAGGACAGAGACTACAAGTCATTACAGAATTCAAATATATAGGATTATACATAGATTCAAATCTGACCTTCAAAGGTCACATTAAAATAATCAGTAAGAGGATCAAATACAACCTATCAAACATCACATTGTCTGACAAGTTGGTCTAATGCACATTCAAGAGCCATAAAACCACTGGAAACTCAATATGAACAAACAATTAAAATATTAGATAAGAAACCATTCAGTTTTCATCACTGTAATGTACTCAAGAAATACAAACTTTTGACCTGGGAAAACCTTGTTAAACTGCAACGTCTATGTTTAGTGTACAAGATTTTGCATGGCTTATCTCCTCCTCTGTCTGAATTCATCACTTGTAAATCTAAAAATCAGAGTCACTAGAGGAACAGTTCAGGGTGACTGCACAATTCCATTAAGGAGGACTGCATTCAGTCAGTGTTTTCTTTTAGAAACATCACAGGACTGGAATTTTATTATTGTTGTTGTTGTTGTTGTTGTTGTTGTTCTTGTTCTTCTTATTTTTATTTTTATTTTTATTTTTATTTTTATTTTTATTTTTATTTTTATTTTTATTTTTATTTTTATTTTTATTCATATTATTATTCGCTATCTTTTCAGACATTCAAATACAATGTCAAGAAATAGATTTTAAACACACAAAAATGTGAACATTAATGTTTTATTA
>JAPQRN010003303.1:8910-33721 GCA_037367275.1 Coranthus polyacanthus | reverse complement strand
CTTCTTCTTCTTCTTCTTCTTCTTCTACTGTCAGGCAAAGGTTCAGACACTACACTACTTTCCGTTTAATGGTGAGCGGCATCCAGTGTTTATGAGCATTACCATCACCTACTACGTTTGAGTGTAAACCGGAGCTGTTATCTCCTTTAAAGGTTCAATGTGTACCATTTGCACATGATCGTGTGCTCATGTGAAGTTTGTGTTGGAGTCTGTTTTTTGCCGGGAGCCGGTTAACGTTAGCTACAGTAACTCCACTTCTAAGCTAACGACTGTCTCATTCACTTACGTCCATTCTAGTAAAAAAGTCCACTTTTATTCTTTTAATTCATCCAAGTGCACACAAGGAGCAGTAGCTGCCACTGAAGGCACCAACTCCTGGAGACCATCACCACACAGATACAAAGGACGCACTAGAAATGAGCATTCCAGCCATTCCAGGTTTTTAAAATGTAGGTAAACCCACTAAAAACAAGTGTTGACTCTTGGCACACCATCAGTAGACAAGTTTGTTTCTTTTTTTTTGTCGTGCAGATTCTCCTCAAATTCCCCTCAAAACTGGAGAAGCTGTCTCACCTCGCCCTCTCGGCAACAAGTGTTGCATGTTTTATGACAAAAAGAAAAAGAAAATCACTGTCTCACATCGTTTCAGCCTGCGAAATAAAATGTTCCTACCTGGTTATTTAAATGCCAACATCTACAACTTCCAGCCCAACCTCACCAGGGAAACAACAATACGGGTCGATTTGTGAAGAGGTTTAAAACGACCTGTTGTACTTCTCTGAGTAAGTGCACGTAAAAAAGAAAGTGACATCGCTGTTAAACCGGGACAGTCGTTATAAGGAGGCTGTTGGGACGGGTATGGTGGAACAACGGACTTTGTGGACTTACACACAGGAGACCAGTGTTTGTGTCCCATTTCAAACTGAAGGTAAATGCATTACTTTCTTACTTAATGACCCTTTTCCAAAACCTAACCAAGCTGATGTTGTGCCTGAACCTGTACGTGACAATGTTTCAGCCTAAATGCAGCAGTTACGTAGTTTTTTTTTTTTGAATACGCAAATTTTGTGCATATATGTAAATGAAAGTGGAAATCGACCTGTGCTGTTATTGAAGTGTGAGAACCTGTCAGCAGTTTTACAGTGTTATCATTGAGCTCTATGAGGCAAATGCTTTTTGAGCCGCCGGGGATTTTGTTGTTGCACTACCGTGAGTGGCCACTGGTGGAATTGGCGTCAAGTCTGAGCGCTGGTCTGGCATCCAGTTCGTATTGTACATCCATGGCTGGAGCCGATAACAATAAGTTGCCCACTGTACCCGTTGTCCAGTGTGAACAGTGTACAACTGAATATTTAAGACAAATGTTTCTGTTATTTTTGTATGTTGTTTTTTAAGATCAGTGAGAGAAGACTGCGCTGCCGGCGCCACATTCTGCGGTTATAATTTATGAAACATTACATCAGCAGGGATAAGCAGTTTGGTCCAAATAAATAACATTTTGCTCTCTCCCTTCTCCCTTATTTATTTGTTAGTGTATGCTTCACTTGCAGTCTGTTGCAGGGGTCCTCCCAAGCGTATACCACATTTTCCTTATTCATTTATCTAATTTGAAAAAGATAATGTCGTAAGTGATAATATGGTTTTCAGTTAATGGTTTCACTGTGCGCAAATATTGCAATTAACTCAAACTCACAAACTGTGACACTATGAAGAACATTAAACACGCAGCATGTAAAGTGTGTGTCGCTAAGTGAAGACACAGTGGTGTGGGATCATGGGAGTTGTGGTTTTTGCCGCCATTGCCTCTTCTGATGTGACTCGGTCGGAAATCACGTTTACAGACGAGGCAACGTATTAAAGTTGTATTGTATGTCTGTGCTTACTGATCTAAACCAGTTATACCAAAAAACCTTAACGTTATTAAAGGGGATGTGACGCCAGTGACGGGAGACCAAATGAAACAAGCCATTACATTGAATGACGTTACAGATTTATCTGAATTTGAAGATTGTTGGAAACATTTAATGTAAGTATAAGTCAACAAATTATATAACAAAAGCCTAGTAATTTTTAGATACTTGTATGCAAACATTTCACATATTACACCTTTAAAGGAATGATAATGATGTATTAAATGAATGAATGTATTAAAAATATGTTTTTTAATACATTTTTTTCTGGGATTGTTTTGTTGTGGGAAAGAGAAAGAAAGACCATCTTTAAACCCTGGAGATGGCTGTTTGTGCAAATCCCAGTAGATCACAGTCATTTCTGAAATATTAATACTAACCATACCACGTTCAGAGTCACTTAAATCACCTTCTGATGCTCGGCTTGATTGGCCTATTAGATATTTGAACAGGTGGACCTAATAAATATATATATATATTAAATCTATGTAATTTAGACTCAAAATCATTTTAATATTCTGGAGGGTAATAATATACTGGTGCTCTCGCAAAACCCAGACATGGCAACAACGTGGAGAAGAACTTTAAAATGACTGCACTTTGCTACCTCCAATTCATCACTTGTTCTAAAAAAGTAATGGCTAAGTACAATTTAAACCTGAAAATCACTTCAGCGGTCAGGAGTATAATACTATACTACCTGAGACACTTCACTCACTGCTCCATGATGGCAACATGTGGAGTTTTATTCTGACAAATGCAATGGGCAGTGATTGGCCTGTTTGGCAGCGACAATGACGCAAACTCAGAGCTGCGTCTGCTGCCCCCACCTTCTGCTGCTGATTTATATCGTTAACAATCTCCATCAGAAACAAAGCGCAAACTGCCTCCAAAAATCATTAGCCTCCCCACTCCCTACATTTCTGATCAGTCATGCAAGTGCAACATAGACATAAACAGCCAGTTTAAAACCGTCTCTTGCTCCAAGCCCCCATCATGCCCCCCCCCCCGACTCCCCATGAATACTTCTCTAGATCCGTCCCTGACGTGAGCTAAGGCTAATGTTCACTCATTAGTGGCAGTTTGCTAGCGGACAGAGGTCAATTGTTTCCCTGCAGTACACTGTGAGTTGTTATTTACTTAAGTGCCAGCTACCTGCTTCACTGCTCTATTTTGTTAGGTGAGTAACAGGATGTGACTTTAGCTACTTTATCACAGATTGATCTTCTTAAGCCTCCTCTCGTTAAGTTGGAAACGTTGGCATTTTCCTAAACATTCCTGAGGGTCGAAATTATCCAAAGCCTCTTTTTTTTTCTTCTTTTTTTTACACACAAACACGCGCACATGAAAACATATGAGGAATGGTGAGTGATGGGCTGAATACCTGCTCGCCGTATGCAGTTTGAAATGCTGCAGGCGCCGTTCGTCATCTGTATTCCTGCAGGCATCATTTTTGTATCTTAGCTTCTTTTTATACTAAAATCAACAAACACACACACATTAATCCTGCACTGTAGCAGTGTCAGTGTGTTGCATTTGGCTTGACGGAGAAAAATCACCATGTTTTCCCACAGCAACACAATCTTTTGTAATGATTAGGAGAAATTTTCAGTTTTATTACAAAATATGCCTTCATGCTGATGAAAAAGAATCTTGTTATATCAAGACTTTTTCTCATTATGTATCGCCTGTTTGGATCGTTACATTCCCATCTTTCCCTATAAAACACGTCAGTGCGCATATTTTTAACTCAGCTTTGTCTGCATTCAGTTTAATATAATGTACATTACACTGCCCATGACATGAGTTATCACTGATTTGATCGGTTTTAGCCTTGATTTACATTGGTGAGACCCTCCCCCAATGCGCTTAAGGTGTTTTTGACAGAACTGGTAGTCTAATTCATATGTACATGCATTATTTCCACTATACTGAAGGCAATATGTCACAGTCACGTGACACACAGTTGTGTAAATGACTCCCTATGCCTTATTAATGTCTGGAGTCATCTTTCCTTGTAAAGCACTTTGTAAACTTTGCTTTAAAAAGGTGCTATGTAAATAAAATGAATTATTATGAAGGTGCTAAATGTATCACTTATTGGTCTCGTGTGAGTCTCAAATCAGGAAAATTCAAGGTTTCTTTAAAAAAAAACGTCAAAGTAAAGAATGCTGTTAATCTGAAAGACACATTCCAAGTTATTCTTTTATCTTTTCTTTTGTACTTTAGTTTTAATAATGACAATAATTCACTTTAGCAGAGCATTACAAAGTGCTTTACAAGAAATGCATAAAACACACCGATAAAATACGCACTTATGTAAGAAAAAAAGAGGCAAAGAGAACAAAAGAGGAATGAAACGTACGGCAAAGGGAGATTAAAAAACAATGGGTATGTTGTTAAAACGGAGCAAGGCAAGACATTTGGCTCCAAGGATAATCATTTTTATGAATACCAACTCAAATTCAACAATGCAGATATGTTCAGAGCAAATAGAGACAAACGGAGGCTGCTTCTTTTACATTTCTCGATGTAATGTTTGTTGGGCCAGGTAATCGGTTTTGGATTAAGTGTTGTCCGCTCTCCAGGGAGGCGGACTTTGCGTCGAGCCAAATGCAGATTTCATGCTACTCTCTGGACCGCCGCAAACCTGGACTCTGTTTCATTCATCAGCACTTTGCCAAACTTCTGCCAGATTTTTGAGCTCACAATCGCATGTTTGTGACGGCTTACATTAGGTCACCAAACCGACAGATGTCAGCGTTTATAAATCAGTACTTGCATCACTGGCCTCGGTGTTGACAGAACGTGGGACTGACAGATTAAGCTCACACCCTATTTCACAGTTTGATATATGACATAATTAACAAATTAGGCTGTTTATATCTGTATAGCTGTAGTTAAGGACGTGTCTCCTGAGTTTCACGGGACTGGAAGTGAATTATGTTCTTCCTGTTGCTAAGTTTCACAGAGTCCGAAGAAAAGAAGCGACGCTGACTACGTTTACATGCACAACATATTCTGTTTTTTGCCCTTGTTCCCAAAAAGACACAATTCCTAATAAGTTGTTTACATGACTAATGAAAATGGATATTCCACTAATATTCCTGTTCACATGCAGCCTCATTAAAAATGTTTTTTTTCAGAGTTTTCCACTGGTGGCAGATGCTGCACTGTGTGAACTCGGCCTCCCTCTTTCATTCCATTCCACACCTTAAAAACATCAGATTTTTCGATATTTGCTCAGATCCAGAAACCTGCTGATATCCTCTTTCATACTGAGTAAAACTAGGCGTGTTTCTCCTTCCATCCGTCTTTAACAGAAAGGATCTTTGTCCACCTGCAAATGAGATGCAAGTGCGCTGTAAACACGTCCAAAGAATCCTCGCAAAAAACATGGAATAATGTCAGCATATCCCACACGTCTAAGTCGGAAAACGCTCCATTCGGAAAAAAGCCTAATTCAGAATATCCAACCAGGATGTGCTGTTTACATGACACCTGTCAAATTCGGAATATTGTCATATTCACACCTTGCATGTAAACGTAGTCAATGACAGGAGACGACTGTACGATAAATGTCAACGTTCTAATATGATCAGGTATCGAAGACAAACTCAACATGTAGCTTTAAATTCCAGTGATCCGTAAAGTACCTACTTGTCACTGCTTCTATATTTTCAAGAGTCCTGTAAAAACACTTAAGCAAAATATCAATTACTTTCTGCAGTGCAATGCATCATCACTTTTTATTTGACAGTGACATATTATTCCAAACAAACACTCCATTACATTCAAAAATAACTTATGAAAGTCTATATATTTGAGCCTTGTTATCACTTTTTTTATGCATGTCCAAATATTCATTATTCACAGCACTTCCTAAATCTCTACAGCGACTCGGGCCCTGACTGGAGTCCTGGCACAAGCTGTAGTGTAGAACCAGTGTATCAAATTTCATCAGCTCGCCTGTAAATCAATCACAACCTCAGCCGCTCGATGAAAGGGGCATCGGAGTTAATGCTCCAAAGGCAAGGGGCAAACCCACAGTTTTTTGGCCATTATCTGTTTGCAGAAAGTTTGGCCGACCATCCAAGTGTTTAGTCAGCAGGCTGGGACCTGAACTCGTACAGCTTCACACACTCAAACTGTCAGCGTAGCTACTGCTGCAATGAGCAGAGGCGTCGCTTGTGAACCGGCAAAGCAGGATGCTGCTTGAGATGGGGGTGGGCGATACCACCGTACATATCATTTTATATCACAGTAACTCTGTATATCACAATAAAGTAAAGGTTCTGTAAATGCAATGAAGAAACTGGGGCTGCAACTAACGATTATTATCTTTGTCGATTATTTTCTGGATTAACTGATTAAGTGTTTGGTGAAAAAGCCCAAGACGACGTCCTCAAATGTGTCGTTTGGTTCATAGAAGAGGAAGGACACAAAAAATAAAAAACATTGACATTTAAGAAGCTGGAATAAGATGTTTTTGACTTTTTCATTCTTAAAAAATGACTCAAATCGATGATCAATCATCAAAATAGTTGTCGATGAACAATTGTTGCAGCTCTTGCTTATTTTATTCTTTTACTGTATTTGGAACTTCCATACGAACAATACCTGTTCAGAACGAACCCCGTACGTGTCACGTTCATTCTCCTCCGTGTTTGTTTGTGTTGCCTTCATGGGAATTTCCAGCCTGCATCGGTTTGGAAGAACACAAAGTGTCCAAATGACAAACAAAACGCCGCCTTTAAGCGTGCGATTTACAACTAGATCAAACCAATTAATTTACGCCGATGGGATGTTTGAAAACGACTGGTATCAGCAGACGTTAGAGCTGACGTTAGAGCTGACGTTAGAGCTGACGTTAGAGCTGACCAATAGCTTCTAAACTGGAAATACTGATTTTGGGGGAAAATAAAACCTCTTTAAAAATCCCCATCACCTTGATTTTTTTATGGTTAGTTTGAGGTTCAGTATTCATTACCTTGACTTACATGTTTAGTTCAAGAGTTATCTGCTTTATAACACAGTTAGAGATAGCCTACGTCACGCACGCATGACGTGGTTTCGGTGTGAATGTTCTGGGACGACATCGACTGATTAATCTGCTTTTTCCTCCTCCAAACTACCGTTATTAAACCGACCTCTATTTGCAAAGAAGCGACAGAAACGACAGGCGTTTTTCTAGCGTCAGACAATTTATATTGTCATATTGCACAGCCCACAGCAGCGTCTCACAATGTGGCAACTGCAGGGATCGTAACCCCTTAAACAACAAATGGGCAATTAGTAATGTCACCTCAGTAGGAAACTCGGTGAACGGGCCCCGTGTTGTTACCATATGAGCGTTGGTTTCAGAATGTGGTTCAGTTCCCTAAGAAAACGATTCAGCTTTAACATATATATTCTCTACTATGTTCATATTATGTTTTTATTTACAAGGTGTATAATTATATTTGCCAACTTCCTCTAATGTGTACACTTTGTTTTCAGTTTTCAATGGTCTTTTGCTCTGAAGTGATTTTTTTTATTAACTTAGGTTTTTGCTGCTCTGATTCTTATTGCCCTTAATATTTTTATTCTATGAAATTCTACAAATGTGAACATGTGTAAAAAGGTCAGTTTTCGCGTATATTGTTGGTCATGACATTGATATGAATTGCTTTTTGTAAATGGATTTTTGTGAATTAACGCTTGTAAATTAATCCACACATTTAAACATTTGAGGATTCATTGACATTTTAGCTGTGAAGCTTGTTTGTAACCGTGTCTACTTGCGCTGTGTTTTGTAACAGAGATTTCCTACCTCTTCTTTTATATCTGCGTGAACGCTCGTGAACGCTGGTTTGAGAGTTTTTTGCCTCGAGTCCCGACAGACTCTACAATCGCCACAGGCAGTACGCACCAGCCACTGGGGCGGTTACTAGTTAAGTACTTTTTTTTTCAAGCGCACACTGAGGATTGTGTCCTTGAATTTTCCTCCTGACCATATTTTCCAATTTTATCAGATTTCCACCACTACCCATCTCTCAGCTCCTCCGGGCTTCTGCTGAACTGACCTTTCAAGGTATATGAACTAAATTATCTTCCAAATAGTAAAATGTAATGTAAAAGTGACATTGTTGATTCTATATTTTATGCATAGCCTTGGAAATACTCCAGCGATCCCACCTTATACCCGTGGATTTACACTTCCCATGTGTGCCTTCTTAATAGATAGTAATGTATTTCACCTGGAAAGTACACAGTGCAGTCTGTTGACAAGATTGTATTTTGCTAAAACCATTACTTTGGGCTAAACGTGCAGAATTTCAAGCAGCAATGCGTGCAGTTTTTCTTTGCAGCTTTGCATTGACAAAACAAAATGTCAAGTCTCGGGTTTATCTGTACACCCCCCAGAACAAATGCCCCGGTCCAGTTTCGTTAGGTTTAACACAGTGCTAGGCATGTTTATTAAATGCACATCCTTCACTAAAAAGTATTGTCTCGGTTGCTTGTTTTCCACTTTATACCGTCTGATTTATGCTGCTGTGCTTCAAACACTACACCCCAACCAATTGTCCCAATGCTCTTTTGTCATGCCAGGTGATTTCTCATGCAGTTCAGCAGACGCGGCCGTTGCGCTGGTCATAGATCACGGCCAAAGGAAGGGTTCTGACCCAGCGCAGACCTCTAAACTCCAAACGCCACAAATGACTCTTTTTTGTTCGTTTGTTTGTTTGTTTTTTAAGTACTTAGCAATTTGGTCCTAGTCTGTTGTAATTATCTGAAGAAGTGCTGTCCACAAGAGGGAAGTGTTATCACATTCATCCTCCCATTCGTTTACAGCCTCACGGCCCAGATCGGGTTGTGTGTGGACACAAAAGGATGAACTGGCTCAGGAGTGAGAAACAAGGAAGGGAGGCAGGAAGGAAGGAAAGAAAGAAGAAGAAAAAGAGGAAATGAGCCACAGTTAGCTGCCACAGCTGGCGACTGAGGTGAAAGCAAACCATTCACACACACAGAAGGACACGGTGTGAAGCTCAACACTTGAGACAAACATCAAACATCATTGTGAGAACAATGTGCTGCCACCGATGAAACATTATGAAACATTACATATGCAAGGATGTCAATTTGAATCATATGCCATTTGTTTTCACTGCCCCTCCCTTATTTATTTGTTGCTTCAGTTGGAGTCTGTTGCAGGATTCCTTCTCCCCGAGTTGCATTTTTTTCTCACAGAACTAATTTGAAAAAGATAATGTCATAAGTGATAAAGTAGTTTTCAGTTGACATTTCCGCGGCCTGTGTGCAAACATTTCCTTTAACCCAAACCCTCACAAATTATGAAGAACATTAAAGGAATGATAATAGCAACCCCCCCCCCTGTCTTCATCTTTTGCAGTACTGACTGTACAGCACAGCAGATGGTTTCATTACTCATCTGTTTTAAGTCCCCACTTCGGTTTCATTGTGATTTTCCTCTGTTGAAATGTTTCCCGTGGGCTAGACTTCAACTAAGACTGTACAATGTATTATTTCACTTAAGAATGACTATACTGGCTGTTGCTGTCCTTTCCCCGGCATCTTTTACGCACGGCTATCTATCCTAAAATAGTTTTTTTTATTCGCGCATAAATGTTATCGCCTTCTGCTCCAAACGTGACCCATTACGCGCGTAAAAAAAAAAAAGTTTGAGTCATGCGGGAGGGTTTCCAAGCTGCTGTAGCTGTAGATGTCTTTCCTTTTTGCAGGACAGTCCAGGCTCCTCCCCAGCTCAACGTCACCCGATCCCGATCTCTCCCAAAGCGTCAGCGATAGTCAGCGACACACTGTAGTGGCAGATGATCGGGGCGGTACGCGGAGCGGGATAAAGCTACTCTGTATTTCATCCAAAAAAAAAAAGAAGAAGCAGAATTTGGGGAGGGGGTGCATCCTACCATTTTCCCAAGAGTTAACAACAACTTCATCGGCCTTGTCCGCTGATCCATCCGGCTGGCCGCGGCTGCAGACTGGAGGAGACAACGGGGAACTTGAGGAACTAAAATAGGGACCGTGCCAGCAGATTATCTATTAGGTGCTGTGCCAACTGTGTGGACGGAAGAAAAAAAAGGCGACATTTTCCCCCGGAGGAACTCTCCAAGTGTTGGAAACTTCCCAGCGCAGCATCGATCGAGGAGGACCTCCCGCCCACTTTTACCTCCACAACACTGGAAGGAGGCAGAGAGAGTTCTGCAGCCGCTGCAGTGACTGGAGCAACAAAAGGCTACATGGTTACATTTGCAGAGCTCCTTTTGATTTAAAAAGAAAAAAACCCAACAAAACAACAACTCTGCGTCCTCTCCTCGCCTCCTGCTTCTCACCACCTACACGGCTCGACCTGAAGCCGCTTGGATCTGAATTTTAAGGAAGGAGGTTTATACTAAGTGCAAACTCTCCGCCTGATTTAAGGGATTCGCCGCAGACGTGAAATTGATGCTTTGGGCACGGAGAGGCGCACCGCCGACCCTCTAGTTTTGCGAAAGTCTCCTGCTAGGTTCGGGGCCGAAGTGGGATTTGCAGAAGTTGCATGCTTGGTCTTTGTCGTCTAGAGTGAGCCCTTATCCATCCACTCTCAGGTTATCGGAGAAGATCCGGATAGTTGAGGTGCCATGGCGATGTGTGTGGGGATATGGATACTCGTGTTGGCGCTGCACATCCCAGGTAAGCCGCAGAAACAGACTTCTGCAGGGAATTATCTGACACCTATCTGCCTTATTTTATTACCCCCCCCATCCCCCCCCATCCACTATGTGTGTGTGCGTGTTAATGTGTGCGTGATGATGTGATGTTTTGGCACAACATAGACTTGATTAACGCACGAACAGGGTGGATCGATGCGAGGGTCTGGTTTGTGTTTTGGAAACACGATGAGGAAACGAGTGAGGGAGAATTAGAAAGTGGCTCCGTCATAGGATCCAACGGTGTCAAAACGGCTGCAGAATACTCATTCAGCTGCAAGATAATGAACTTACCCGGGCAGCAGGCAGATGGCGATGTGTGCGAACCGTGTATGCCAGCAGTCTCGAAGTTTTCCAATATCTCATTGTAATGGCAACTCCGAGCCACAGAGTCCTCTTGAATAATAATTGAAATGTGTTGGCCTGTCATCCTCTGCTGTCTTTGGTCTCAGTCAGTCATTTTGTAGTCGTTACAGGGCCTTGTTTGAAATGTGAATGAAATACACAGGCCTTCACATTTTTTTAAATTTTTTTTAATATATATATATATATATATATATATATATATATACACACACACACATTTTTCTGCATATTTTCTTTCTTCCCAAAATAAGCTGATTAGCCTTCCAAAGAAACGTCTCCAGTCATCTTCTTGAGAAATTCTCCTGGATGCATGAGAGATTTTAGGAGATAAACAACAGAGACGAGAGGGAGTGTGTGTGTGTTTTGGGCGGAGGATGATGATGCGAGGAAAGCTCTGGTAGCTGATAAATGGAGTGATAATTTGACATTGATCATCCTGACATTAAAGCTTCCCAAAGTGGGCCTAATTATTTAAGCACATGCCTAATAAGTGTGTTGGACCTATTGGATGGAGCATCATCATTCTCGTTATATTGACATCCCTCTAATTGGGGAAACGAAAACAAGCAAACGAGAACAAGGACCAAGCGCCATGTAGACCTGCCTGTCTCTGTGTGGGATCCATTAGACACTGGTTTTTCCAAAGGATTAGCTGAAATTTGCTGGTTTGTTTACATCTTGGTCTTGCAAATTCTGCCCGGCCGGCGCCCCTATTTTAAGAAAGGAATGGACGAGGGTCAAGTGTGGTCAAGAAATGTCAGGGCATGTTTTTAAATGGCACTGACGTCTAAGATTTCAGTGTGTAATTGGTTCCTCGATGTTCCGGTATTTAGGACTACAAATCAAAGTGTGTTAAGTCTAAGACGTCTTCAAAAGATGAACATTTTGGCACGTCTGGCCCGTTTTTTTTTTCTCCTCACCTAATGTGAACTAAGCAACAACTAAGATGTTGACCTTGTTCGCGGAGGCTCCTTGTGGCGTCATGTGTTTTAAGACTGATTGAATACTTTGATCAAAAGCCTTGTGTCTGATTTACATTGAGATGATCCCTTTGCTTGTGGAGAAGATCAGGATTAACTGGTTCCCTTGGGATTCATGTTGGAAAGCGTTTGAAGCTGTTCAATCAAGGGAGTGGAAAATGTCTTAAAAATTGCTCTTAAAGCACCTTGGAAATGTCTAATTTAAGTACACGCTAGCTTTTTAAACCTAATTAGACATTGGACAAACATACTTAGAGCCTAGTTCTTCTTGTCTTATCCTCTATTTTATTTGAAACCACAGTGTCGGCATAATCCCCGTCTTCATGAAGGAACAGCCTTAGAAAACCTTTATTTCTGCTGTTGTTTCCACCCATTTCTTTTGACATGCAAAACAAGAATTTGGTCTTTCACCCCGAGGTTAAAGGGCGTTGCCATAAATGCCCGCAGCCTTTGAAAACTTAATTGATATACAGCACTCTCCAGACTCTACCCTCATTACCCAAGCACAAACAAGTAGCCCTAACAAATGCAAGAAGCAGCAAACCCTCGCAGTCATCCAGCAGGGAAAGCCATTTGTGCCTGTCATGGTAATAACCATTTGTAGAAGTCACAAGAGGGCCAAATTCATAAACGGAAAATAGTCCTAACTGCTTGCCAAATAGATGATCAAATAAAAGGAACATTGAGGATAATGGTTCTGTGAATCGCCAGCTCTCTTCCTTCTTTCTTATATTAGAGCCTGGTCTCTCCTGTGTTCCAGACTGATATTTAATTGAGTGTGAATTGAGTTAGGCAACCAGGTGGTTGTTTATGGCTTGGCTCCATCTTCAGGTCCTGTTGCTGTACCAGCCTATATAGATATCACTCTCAGCGGTAGGATAAGGAGATTTTCCAGCTGTAATTCCTCATCTTAGTTGGATTAAACATTTGGGAAATGAGCACTGAATAGTGGACGAGCATCAGCTTTTGAATGTACTATTATTCAGGAGGCAAATATGTGAAGCTGCAAATTATAATCTTTGTAATAACTTGGCAGCGTGCGAACTGAACGCATTTCGCTGGAGACCCCCCCCCGTTGGGTTCTGTCAGTCATTCAGTGCAATCTTTCACGTGTCTTGTTCTTAACTGTTTGTTGGTAAGTCTTTCTACTTCAGCAGGAGTAGATTGGGCGGCGCTTCCCTTTAACTGTTATTTGCCGTTCGATTTCTGCCGTTCCCCCGAGAGACTGGAACCATGGGTGTCGGTTCCTGCTTTGAAGGACAGCTTTATTGTTTCCAGTCTTTAGGGTTAATTGCGCAGCAAACTGGCTGATTTTCATGCACAGGCTTGTCACAGAAGCCGGACACACAACAGTTCATATTTGACTCATGACAAACTCATGACGTGCAGCTGCAGTTTGCACATTGCTTTTCCCAGATTCATTTGAAGCACACTGAAGTCTACCTTTGTGTATAATGTGTCAAGTACTTCAGCTCGATTGATTTATTGATTGATTGATTGATTGGTTGATTTCACACGTGGGGTGGCAGGACAGACAGTAGGCATGCTCATAAAGACTGTTTAAAAAGATATTTTCGTCTTGAGCACTCGAATAGGCATCATTTCTCCAGATGTGTCATGGTACTAATGCCGCCGCCTGTTTGAAACATTGTAATTAGCATTCTGACTTGGCTAATTTTTTTCTCCCTTTTGAAGAAAACGGTAATTGCTAGTCCTTGGCATTTTGCATTTCATTTGGCTGACAGTTGTGATATAGCGAAATGGAGAGTGTCACCACGGGATTGTTGGGCCTTGATGGTTAGAGTGTGAATGCAAATTGCCCTGATCCTCATTCCTTCGGGGAGTCTCCCTTTGGTCCCTGCTGAGGTGATGGATGGGAGAGAGAGAGCTCTGAGTCCTGGGAGACTAGCTTGAGGGGAGCTGACAGGAGATTAAGCTTTAGTTTTGCCATAGGAACTAATGGAGGCACTTGGCCACTCAAACTTCATCCCTTTAAGCATTTAGCTCATTGTGGTTCTGCTGTCAGCTCTTTAGCAAATCCTACAGAGTGAACTGTCTCTGTAAAGCAAAGATTCTTTTCTTGTCTGCCACGAGTCAGGAAATGGAGTGGCCCTTCATTAAATTTGGGAGCTGCTTGCAAACAAACAGGGAAGGGATGAAGTATAGATAACCGAATATACTGCAGTACATACAAGATATAGTATCATACCTCTGGCAAGTACTGATATTTTTATTAAAAAGCGCGTCTGTGAATCAAATATTCAGTTTTTGTCTGGTTTGAGTCAGGAAATAGAGGGGCACAAAGTACAGATAAAGAAATGTATCGTACGATATATATATAGTATCATACTGGCGCCGCATATTGATATTTTTATTAAAATATGAAGATAGTTGCAAGATTAATTGCGATACAAATGTATATCGCTATAATTAGTTATTACTCCACCAGATGTTGATGTTGAAAAAACATTTTTATCATTATAAATGTTCTGAATGTTCTACCTGTAGATTTCTGAAACATTTTGCTGTGTTTTCTACGTTCTGACCATAAAGAAGAGTTTAAACCCACAAAGAACCACCACAAAGAAAACAGCCTTTGAACTTGATAATAATCATTTGATGTTTATCGTGATCGATATCGACCGATATGATGAACCGATATTTTTATCACAAAGGATTCTTGGCCATGTCACCCAGCCCTAGGTATGTGTGTTAAGTTAATTTAAACATTAAATTGTGACTATTTTGATAGATATTGTGCTCAGAGCCATGATTTTAGTGGGGATGGTCATTTTCGCATTTTTCCAGTATCTGTACAAAAAGTGCTCTGAGTTGTCGACGATTGTCTTGTAATGTTTGAAGCATCGCAGAGTCGCTGCATAATGATACCGTCTTTATTGCGTATCATGACATCATGAGTTGCTCTGTGATTCCCACACCCATCAACAAGTGAGGTTTTATTATCTTTGGGAAAACACTTGAATTTGCAAAGTGCTCCATTCACCAAAGAGGCACAGCCTTCAGTTTTCTTCAGGATTTGTGATGCGCACTACCAGCCCCTGTGATCTCTGCATAAAGGCTTCATATCACAAAGTAGATGAATAAAACATGACGATAAGCAGTGAACCTAAATAATGGAAAGGTGAAGACAAAATGGAGGGTTTTTGTATGCAGGAAATGGCACAAATACAGTCAAGACAAAACCAATATTGAATTAAGTTTACCTCTTTGAAAGTTTGGAGTTTATATTCAGCCTTCTAGTCGTGTTAAGGAATAAATGAATGTTTCATAGGCTCTCCTCTTTATGTCTCTGTGATGATGCAATAGTTTGGATCTGTTCCCCTGTCACAGAACAGGGCTATTTTTGGATAAAGATAAGTTTAGTCAGATATCACAGGTAATGTTTGTCCCAGACACTGGCTTCTAAGATTTCCAGACACACAGTTTTGTCGGAACATGCAGTTCAGCGTTACATGGGGTGTTTTTATTCTGCCATTTGGCTGTTATTTTAGTGTATAGTGACTCTCAAGTGTCCTCTCTTGCTCCTTTGCTTCCTTCACACCACATATGCACCATATTGGATCAGGATGGAAAACACGTTTATCAGCAAGCTGCAGCCGCAATTTTCTGCTTTTAAATCCTTGAAATTCTTCTCTGTTTCAACTCAAATCGCAGAATCAGCAAAGTAAGGAAAAAGGAAATCAATAAACGGGATCAAATCTTGCCCTAAGCTTTTCTGATTTGGCATTAATCTGTCGAGTCTTTTTCTTTCTATTTAGCCGATCCTTGTCGAGGGATTAAATGGTTAAATTCCTGTTCTGCTCTTGAGAATGAGAACGGCATCGACTGACTACACTTGTTCCATATTTTCCTTGCCATTTGCCGGATAGCTGTTCCAGCCTCTGAGAACAGGCTTATTATGGTTCCTGAGTTGATGTAAATCTTCTCTGAAGAAAAAGTAAATAATCTCACATGTTGGGGGGGATTTTGACAGTCTGCACCGTTTTTATGTGACAATGGCTTGCTTTGCCAGCAGCTTGTAGACAGTTTCTGTGCAATGTTCCTCCCCAAGAGCTTAGTTACTATAGTTACTACCTGTAATCAGTCATTCCTGTAAAAACAAATCAGATTTAATTTTAAACAGGATCTGCATCCATTCCTACTTTTTCCAAGCGACTGTGTGAATGTATCATTTTAATGTTTTTAATGCAGTCGAGTATTTTCCTCCTCCTCAGTTTCCAAAAAGGAACCATTGTGTCTGCGTTTACAACTGGGGCGTTTAGTCACCAGCTGATCCGGGATTGAGAGAGTGGATAATTCTAGGTCTTTCCTCTAAGACTGTATGCCTTTAAAATAAAGCAGATCTGATCGCTGCGGCTCACACCCCCTTCGTGTGACCGCCTGAACAAGTCAATTTACAACATTGAGCTGGGCTGATGTGCCTCCATCGAGGAGCAAAAGAAGCCCCGATAACCAGTCAGCGAACGACCTGCTGAGTGCGAGGATAAAGGGGGAAAATAGATCCTGTAAAGGTGGAAATACGTCTGTCATCAGGGCAGAATTCTGACCTGATACCAGCGCTGCAGAGAAACCATCAGGCCTTGGCTCAGAAAAAAACCCTGCAATTTACTGTTACCTGATTGACTCGGTCGTCTCTGAGGATTTGATACATCGGCCGAGTCCAGAACTTCTGTGTATATCTCTCTCTCCCTCTCGGCTTTAGTTTTATGAACAAGTTTATGTGGATTGGAATCCATTCTAAAACTTGACAGACTAGTTGATGTTGTTGGCATATTGTCCATTGTTTGAGTCGCTCAGTTTTGTGTCGACTTGTGCAGTGTTTTGACAAGAGCTACTCAGAAGCTCTGCCTGTTGCTGTCCAGGATCAGACCATATATAAGGTATCTCACATACTGGGTTAGTATTCTCTTAGTATACTCGTCTTTATGTACACAAGAAGGTCATTTTGTCACCAACATCATTCTGATTTAGTTTTTTTTCCCCCCGTATTGTATTTGAAAACTGTATTTTGTAATAATGTAATAATTTCCTGAACATGTGATAAAATGTGCACTTAAAGGTTCAGTACATAAGATTTACATGTGCTCATGTGCTTACATGAAGTTTGCGTTGGACTCCATTTCTAAGCTAAGCTAGTGTGCGACACTAGTAAGCTAGTGTCACACACTGTTGACCAAAAGAGGAGCATTGAGCATGAGTCCTCTACATAAAGGTCAGTGTAAATGTTGTTATCATGGATGAAGCAACCGAGACAGACATTAGCTTAGAAATGGAGTTGGAGAACATCAACAAACAAGCTCCCAGAACAGAACAGAACAGAACAGAACAGAACAGAACAGAACAGAACAGAACAGAACAGAACAGAACAGACTCCAACACAGAGCACACAAGCATCAAGAATACTGGACCTTTAACACGATCGAAAGTGTAATCAAATAATGCCCCTTAGAAATATCTGCTTTAAGTAAAATAATAACCACATTACATTTCTATTTTTAAAAAAAAATGATTTCATTATCTGTTAAAAATCAGAAACAACCCACCTGAAAAGTTTGACATTATCATTCAGGACATTTCATTATATTATTGGTCGAGTCTTTACATCATCGATCAGGTTAAGTGCAAACTTCATTACATTTTTGGCATATGATTACATTGTTGGATGCTACAAGGCAGTATGTTTTTATTTGGAAGTTTGGGTGTTTTTAACATTTTTTGACACTTGAAATGCAACTGAAACTGCAGGGTCAGTGACTTTTCTGTCATGCCAAGAGCAAACCATGACCTCAAACAGGTCAGCTCAGAAGACGTTGAATATATGCACAAACTGGCTCCAACTTCACACCGAGAACATCCACAGCGCCTTCAAAAAACCATATCTGTCAATCCTATTACAAGCCTTCTAGCTAACCCAATGCACATGGCATCCGCTGATAAATACCCTCCCAGGGTGAAGCTGAAATGGAATATTAGCTTGGAGAACATATTTGATGAAGGTATTGAACATTTCTAAAAAAAATATTAGCAATGGTTTCAATGTTTGGTTATGGAAATACTGAGAATGAAAGTGGTATTGAAATTTCCGTCATTGTGACACATGACTCAAGCTTTCACGAAGCTCAGAGCTGATCCTCTGCCAGAACTTTACATTTTTCTCTTCCCTCAAACTTGTGGGTGCCCCCCCTCCATCACCCCCCCCTCCATCCCCTCCATCTCTTTTCTCCCCCTTTCCTCTCTCTCCTGTCTCCTCCTCGCTCTGCCTTTGAGGATGGTGCGTGCTGAGAGTCGACTTGGTTAGCACTTGATACAAAAGGGGGTTTGTTTCATGAAATGTTTCCCTTTTTAATGAGTGATGGTGTTCGCTCATTTAATATTCCACGCTGATATCTCTCCGGGAGCTGAGTGTGCTTCAAAGCAACAGCGTGGTTGTAAATGGGAGTGGGTGCTTCTGAGGTGTTTGTGTGTGTGGGGAGGTGGTGGCGGCGGCGGCGGTGGTGGGGGGTACAGCAGCAGCAACGGCGGTGGTTGCGGTGGGGGTGAGGAGTGGCTGGGGGGGGTCGGCTGCTTAAAAAACACAAACACAGGTTTATTTATTCTCTCTGACATACAGTTAAGCTCCCAGTGTGCTGCTGCTCGGTGCAAAGCTCCTTAGTGCCCTCGTCCTGCGCCGACAGACGAGCGAAATCATAACTGATAACAAGTCAGCTCCCTTTCTGTCACATTTCTCCCACTGTGCGTCTTGCATACATGTTTGCGCTGCTCTGTGCTGTGATCAACTTTAAAAGTAATTGCTTTCACTCGCTTGTATGTGAACATTTCAGCTATTATTCCCGCACTCCACCTGCGCCACAGCCGACATGATGGTTTCCCAGCACTCGTCATTATAGTGAGATTGAGGTCAGCCTACGTGAGTGGTAGAAATTCTTTATTCTGCCCATTTTTTTATTTTTTTTTAGTCCACATGGTTTAACTTGACTGTGAGAGAGATGAAGATAAACACAGAGATGGCCTGCAGGTTGGCATTGATCCTTCCATTTTGTTTGTAGGGTCTATGCCAAAGCAACTAATGTAGTCTGCTATTGATTTGGTGGTTTCAAGCCTGGCTGAATCTCACTTCAGTGTTGCATTGTTTTCAGAAAGTCAGGTGTGCCACATGGCCTTTGCTTCATTCCTGTGTGTCCTTTCTCTCTCTCTCTTTTTTAACCGGTATTACAGTGCATCTGACTGAAATTTGGTAAAGGATTTTGTTACAAGTGCATGTGTGAAAAAGAGGACGGTGGGTGGGCGAGTGATCTACACCGCTAGTGCTACCACAGAGAGGAGAAAGGCGTTCTGTTTATACCTTTATCTCAGGCTGTAACGGACAGAGTGTGCGTCAGCACTGCACCTATTTAAACTATTGACTTGTTTGTATAAAAGCAAAACTGGAGGGTAAGGCAGCGCTGTGGCAAAACTATATTTAGACCTCAAAAGACAACAGTACAGTACATCTGAAATACAGAAGGTCATGCAGACATACATGAAAAGCAAGAGGATTCTGCATTAAAGTGTATTATTTACACGTGTAACATTTTGTGTGGAGCATTTGTCATGAGTTTATTTATATATGTAACCTTTATTTAAACATGAAACTCTCACTGAGATGAACATTGTCTTTTACAGCCACCCAGGACATAAAGAATGGGCAAACACCAAGAGAAAACCAGCTTCATTTGAGTGTATACTTCACAAAATGAATAAAAGAAACTAGGGAAGGGGTCGTTTTTGACTTACAAACACACTGACGGACGAGCTGTTAGCGTGAGCGTAGTGTCCTGATGGTTGCATGTAGGGCAGCGCGATACGACCAAATGACGTATTGATAACGATCACAGTACATGACGTGTCATTTCTTGCAGCTTTAAAGGCTGATTTTTGGTCCTGAGTGGGAAAAAAGCAGGCGGTTATTTGTGGTTTTAAATTCATCTTGAAATGTTGAACTGTTTGTTCAACATCAAGATATGCATGGGTAAAATTAAGCGATATAACAACGCATTGAAATATTTTGTGTTATAGGAAAGAATAGAACGATGTATCTTGTGATTCTCTGTTTATTGCATGGATATTCCCCCTAGACATACTAATACCACTTTGCCCTTTATCCTGCTGATATTTGTTTTGCACTGTGACGCCACATGTATGTTAAGCGGCAAAAAGTATATCGCAATGTGAATCAGTGTCCTTTCATATACCGAGGATAAAACTTGAATGACAAAAAATAATCCCTTTTACAAAAGTGCCCTTAACAATGTTAATCCTCCTTATCATTTAAAATGACTTTGAATGTGTCTAATTAGACCAAGAGCAGCAAACTTCAACGCTACCTTTTCCCATGTTTTGAATGAACGTGGACCAAAAGAGGCTTATATTGTCATAAACAGAATATGTGCACAGACAGTAGCATCCACCCTTGAGGTCTCCATTATAGAAAGTGCACATGGGGCTCCTGCGGTTTCTCTAATGCTTTATTTTAAGGCACTGACTGGATGAAAGACATGTGTCCCTCACGTGGAGCTGCTGCTGCTGCTGCTGCTGCTGCTGCTGCTGCTGTGCATTACCTTTTTCCTCTGGAGTCCGTCGGATGTGAGCCCAAATAACTAGATCAGAAGAGCCTGAAATTCAAACTTTGCTGGCTATACTGCAATATCTTTAACCCCTGTGTGATGTTCAGGTCTGTTGGACCCAATTTCAGTGTTTACTAAAGGAAAAATTGTACAATGAATTATGTTTTTCTACCTGAGATTTTCTGTGAAGAACATGTGGATGGAGCGCATACCGTGCAGTCCCCTACACATTTATATTACATATGTGGTTTTCGGGTTCACTGGACTTGAGGATATGAAAGTGTTTGAATTGTAGATGAAAGCCAGTGAAAGAAGAAAGTTTGCGGTGTACCTTCACTCCGACATCACCTTCTGTTTGGTCTAACCTAGGTGTCAGTGTAGCACCGAGAACCTTTCGTTTTATCACAAAAATCATTTTACCACAAAAAACTAACGCCTTTATTGATAAATGTGATGTAGCAGAGGTAAAAGGCAGGTGTTAATCATATATGCTGTCTATATTGCTTGTAGCTGAGATAAAAAACACATGTATACTTCCATAAATTGCTATGAATGTTGTTTTTAAAACCCAATAATGCCGCAGGTCCACCTCCACAAACTATACATAAAAGTAAACAGATAAATCCATGTAAAATGCTAAAGTATTTCAAATATTCTTTAAGCCTATAAGCTATGATGAAAATAGCAAATATCAGTCCTGTAAATCTCTGCTGTCAGTGTATTAGTCAGGCTCTGATATCTACAGTTTCTTCCATTGCAGCTGTTTTGCATTCACTTAATTAATTTTATTGGGAGGAAACTGATGCCTCCTGGGTTCAGATCACATTCTCAGATTTGCAAAATGTGAACTTTTCAGTCGGCATTGGAGTATCGACATCTGACGGCCAAAAACACAGGGTAAAGGCCGGGAAAGTGCACCAGTAACTAAAGCGAAGTTGAGCTTTGGTGAAGTTTAGAAAACAGAAACCCCTTTTTTAAGGTTAAAGAAAGATGGAGGTCATAGTTGACCTCAGTCTGACTACGATTTGGTGTTGACATTTAGTCTGGGTTACTTTTTTAACTATAGTATATCCCCTAAAGGTAATAACGTTTTCAAATGCAGAGTAGTTGAATATGAAAAAATGCCTGCGGTACCCCCCACCCACTGCTTCTCCTCGTTTCTTCCAGCTGAATAACTTTGCCAGGGGTTTCCGCATGAGAGCTCCTGCTTTGGCAGCGCATGTCTTGCTTGGCTATGGGTTTTCAAGCAGAATTAACCAGTCAGGTATCTGGAGAAGACTTTGATACCAGTAAAAGGGATCATGGGGGGCTCATTTTGTAGTTCACAGCAATTGTCAGGCGAGCCATAAAGATGCCAAATGTCACGGTAGGTCGGGGAAGCAGAAGGTGGAGGGTCAGGGGTTCTGCCTCTCGCACCCACGAGTTGAAAACACAAGTTGCAGCATTTACATGACGATAAGTTATGCAGATATAAGTGGTCGCAAGAACACCCACTCACTGACCCTGCACCCACAAACCGCATCAACTCACGGATGAAGTGAATAGAGCGTTTTCCTGGCTTCACTGATGTATCTGAGCTGAATTTAATCTCCCATTTTAACCATATGCTCTGCTCACAAAGCATTGTAAATATTTATCTGAGACGGATGCAGCGCCTTGCAATTGTTCCCGGCACGGTGTACCTTCTTTGTCAGCACTATCAACCTGAAAATAGAAGCTAAAGAGGAACAACTATGAGGAATGAGAAACGTGATATAGAGGGTATTTAATACTGCAGCAAAACTCTTAAAATACCTTCCTCCTTTACAGCCTGCAGACTCAAACCCTTTAGGCTGCCAAGTTTCAAATTGTTCTGCAGAATGGGTTTAAGGATTGCACCTTCCTTCCTAAGTCGTCGAAAAAAAAATTTACAAGGGAAAGCAAGAGCCAAAATGGAAAAAAAAGGGGGAAATGGTGATTTACATGTAGACCCTGCAGGGGATGGGGGGGTTTGCGGAGGGGTCATGCTGTTCCTGAACGAGGCTGTGTTCCAAGGGTGATTCTAGTTTGCCTTGAAACAGTATTCTTGGCTGAAGTTCTATTTAGGCACACTGGGGCTGCTCGCTGGAAGAAAAGAGTTGTGCAAATAAAAGTTCATTCAATTTTTTCCAGCTCATTAGGCCTTTTTTCTCTTTCGACGCGGGAAGCCAGTTGGACCCCCCGAAAACCAACTCATATTCTCCATTAAAGCTATCTTCAAATAAACGCGCAGCTCGGTGCGTGATTGTAAGAATATCAGGAGATGTAAAATAGTAAATTAAATTAAACGCCCTTTAATGTGCTAAAGATCACATTGTCTGCTAAATTAGTTTAATTAAACCATTCTTAATTTGAATAGTGAGCTCAATCAGATCTTCTGTAACAAGTGGGTTCAAGTCAAGATGAAATGGAAGTCATTTGATTCAAAGGAGTGGATAATACGTGATGAAAGTCATGAGGGGGATGAAACTTATTGGATTTGCCCCACTCGACTAAGGATGTATTTTCTTCCTGCTGTTTGTGAAATTTCGGTTATCTGAATCCCTGCGAGAGCCACTGGCGCCCCAGTGTAAGTAATCCAAATAACAGGAGGCTGATTCAGTATGTCGTTATATGGAATTTAAAGGGTTAATCCTATTGATTTGGTTGTGAGATTTCTGCTTGGAAGTTTTTCTGACCTCTCGCTGCTGTGTTGATTCTGCGCGTGAGGTTCTGTAGCGGCAGTTTGTTGTGCACCACACTTCCACCGTCGCACTCACTTTTCATCCTCACAGTGCTGACGCTTCCTGACTGGCATTGAGGGAGGTGGGGGTGGGTATTTGTTTTTACTGGGGGAGACCCAGGAAAGAAGAAGAAGAAGAAGTGCACTGAGGCGTGAATGTGTGTGAGTGTGTGTGTGTGAGTGTGCGTCGCTGAATGTGCAAATGCAAATGTACGTGCGCAGGCCCGAGGCAGAGGCACAGCTTCACGTTGCCGGGCCTGTACTGCTCCCCCCCCTGATCCTGACCCACTTTCTTTTCCCCGCTCGCCGCTCCCTCTTTAATTGCCGCGCGGCACACTGAGGCCATCTGCTCAACTGAGGCCCGTTGCCATGGAGATGCTGGGAGGCTTTTCGGATTTGCTGTGCACTGACCAACAGGGAAATAGAGGTCAGGGAATGGGGGTAGGGTGTGGGACAGTCATAGGGGCAACACAACTGTGTTGTGGGATCTGACAGTGCAATAGTACACCTGTGTGATACACCTGAAACAGAAGTCACATGCTGTTGGTGTTTTTCTAGGAACTATCGTCAGCCCTCAGCTTGTCTGTATGTCCCATCCAGATGGAAATATGACACGTGTTCTGATATTGAGGCTGATGTTGCCATATATGTAGGACTACAACTGACAATTCTTTTCACTAATTTGCTGAATATTTTTTCTGACTAATCCATTAGTTGTTTGGTCTATAAAATGACCAGTCCATTTCCCAAAGCCCAAGATGACGTCCTTAAATGTCTCGTTTGGTCAAGAAGCCAAAGATATTCAGTTCACTGTGGTAGAGGAGGAAAGAATCAGAAAATGTTGACATTTAAGAAGTTAGACTTTTTTCTTTAAAAGATTATCAAAATAGTTGATGATTAATGTAATAGTTGACATGATAAATCAAGTAATTTAAGCAGCTGTACGTACAGATCTTATCACATCTATGTTTAAAAGATGAAATAATACATAATAATACATTGTGTATGGGATATACCAAGGGGCAACAACCGGAGCTTGAAAGTGAAGTCAGTAAGTATAATATACTTCAATACGTATCTTAAAGTGTGATACCACCGACAGCTGCTAGCTAGCCTCAAACAAGCCTGGCTCCAATAAACTTCCAATAGACTCAGCCAGTAATCTTTTTTTCTAGGAGTCATTCTGGTCTCATTTGCTTTATGTGAACCCTCTAATACATTTGGTGGTCCATTTGTAAATGATTCCCCCATTATGAGACTGGAGGCCTAATAGAAGGCTTTGATATCTGCAGGTGTGATCGACATCTAGCTCATCTGCTAAGTTGGACTTTCTGAGCTTCTTTTTAATTGAACAAAATGTTGTTTTTTCTTCCTGACAGACAGCAAAGGATTTTTTTTTAGTGTTTAATGTTTCACGAAGTTTATGGTTTTATCGTGTCTGTAAGTTAGCTTTAGCATTAGCTCGGCATTAGCGTGGCATTTG
>JAPQRN010003292.1:36252-49971 GCA_037367275.1 Coranthus polyacanthus | reverse complement strand
TCTCTCTCTCTCTCTCTCTCTCTCTCTCTCTCTCTCTCTCTCTCTCTCTCTCTCTCTCTCTCTCTCTCTCTCTGTGTATCAATGTCTCTCTACAAGGTCTCCATCCTGGATGGTAAGAGAGGGATGAACATTGGGATTTTCCTCAAACAGTTCAAGAGGTAAAGATACTTTTCCCTCTATTGAAAGTTTCCCGTTGCAATTCAGAAGAACAAAAGGCAATAACTACAAGGGCACTCAGTAAAGTGCATACCTCCACTGAAACTTCTCAGTCCTGCAATTCAATCAAATGCCCCATCTTGTAATTTTAGAAAAAGTGAAAAAACAAAACAGGATCCACCCTTTTTTTGGGATTGGCTCACAAATGTAAGTAATGTAATGTAATGTAAGCTGTTTGTCCTTTGCCCGTGTCCGACCATTTCACTAACTTTCACAGAAACGGATACAGTAGTTTTTTGTGTAATCCGGCTGACAGTTAAAAAGTTGCACAAAAGTTGCACTAACTTTATTAACAAGGTGTGTGGTCCTTAACCAGTCAAACAGCACCACCACACGAAAACACCATACAGCTTTGGAAATAATTATTCAGATTTTCTGTTGAAACATGACCTTTTGATATTCTGATGTTGAATATGAATTGTTTCTAGGAGTAGTGATGCATGATCAAAAGAAAAGCCTATATTTCTGGTCAGAAGGAGAAAAACACCTACTTTTAACGTTATCAAAGACTTGTACATCAGCAGGTTTTTTGATATAAGCAAATATCGCAATGCCGACCTTTTCAGGAAGGTAGTTGAAGGAATGAAAGCGGGAGGACATATTTTGACACAAAGAAGCAAAATGGCACAAGCTGCACAAATGTATGGACCATATTTTGTGCATGTAAACACTGATCATCCTAAAGTTTTTTTTTAAGGAATAAAAGCCAAATATTAGCAGGTTCCATCTTCTCAAATGTGATGATATGCCCTTTTTTTTCTTACATGAGTCAGTGAAATTGGGGCTGGAAAAAAAACACATAGGAGACACCATGTTGCTTTAAATGTTTTTTTTTAGATACGTTGCAGCCCAAATACTGACAACAGTGTCTTATCCATGAAAATGTTCCCAAATTATGGAATTAGTAAAAAGGACACATGCAGATGGATGTAACCCGCGTTGAGTTTGAGTTTCTCCGGAGTGTCCCGGCGTCTGATTGCGTGATGTGTCTCCTCGCCCTCATCATGAGGTGTTATGGGTAAACAGATGTGGTGATGCAGGCGTGTGCAGGAGTGCAGACAGAGACACCCTTGACATGCGACATGTGTTGCATCAGAGAGACGTCGCATCATTTTTACCTTGATGGTACATCAACGTATGCATTTTTTTTTTATGTCTGCTTTTATTATTTGTTTCTTTTTTTTTCTTTTCTCTGCAAAAAAACAAAACAAGGAAAAATAGAATCAAATAGAAAATTATGTAAAAATAATACAACCAGCAGCTTTATTTTCAGTTAATATACAGATACAATTAATAATACAATCAATTAATAGTTTCCTCTATTAACTGTAAAAAGAAATGGTGAAAAACAACTTTGGCAAAACAGTGCAAAAGTCAAACTATATTCAGCAGCAAAAACTAATGTTTCATTCATTCATTCATTAAGAAATAGAGGTTTTGGGGAAATTTTACTAAAAATAATTAAAGATATTGTATAAAATGTATATAGTATAAATAAAACCTGGACTGCCCCTTTGTTTTCATAAAAGACACTGATCAGATGAAACAGCTTCTCAAAATGTGTTTAGAGCTACAGCTAATAGTATTTTCCAATTATAGAATAAAGTGATGATAACTTTGATAAGTCCTGTAAAATAAAGGTAAATATGCTTAAAAAACTTCGAAAAATTCAAGTTGACACTTTTAAATGCACAAAAGTTCAAGTCTACCAACATGCAGGACAAATAAACTCAAAACCTCTTTTGTTCCCGGCTACCTTGAACTGTCACATTTCAGAAGCCAGAAACAAATGATTCTTTTCATTTTGTCTTAAAAATGATCAATAAGATCTGGAAATCATTGTTGAACTGAATGTACAGAGGTGTATTTAGTGAAATATAATGTCCTGGATGTGTTTGTGTTGCATCGACTGACTGCTTACCAAACACACCGAGACATAGAGGCATGAGGGAGACACGTTCACAAAACACGTTCACTGCTGAAACACTCATAATCACAACATTCATTACTGAAGTTACTCACTGTTTCTGACCACATTGTACCAAGACAACGATGTTGTGTACACAGATTACATTAATAGAAATATGTGATAATATTACCCATGATCCTCTGAAACTGGATGTAAAAGACACAAATGCAAATTGAATTGTAGTAAATTGATTGTGATTTTTAAAAACTAGACCACAAAGAAATTAAATACCTAAAAGAGAAAAGCAGCACATTTTCATATTTGAGAAGTAAATGAATTAGATGACTAATCAAATGTCATAATAGTTAAATAGTGAATATAATAATAGTTTAAAATTACTACTCATCTCTCTCTTCAGGTCCAATCAAATGATAGTAGATGATATTTGCCATGGCAACAGTGAGCCCTATGGGGCGGAGCCTTTGAGAGAGCTGCTGAAGCTGCTGCCGGAGACAGAGGAGGTAACACACACACACACACACACACACACACAGAGACACACAGCGATGTCATCATGTTAATTTTTTATTTCCTCTAAAGGTGAAGAAGTTGAAGGCGTACAGAGGTGATGTCTCTAAGCTCTCATTGGCCGATTCCTTTGTGTACCTGCTGATTCAGCTGCCCAGGTGACACCTCTAACTGTACTCACCTTTGACCTTTACGTTGACATTTGGTACTTTTAACCTTCTCCTGAGGCTGCAGAGGAGCACGTCTCCACTGTTGACTTCTTTAGACTTTGGAGCGTGTTTTAAAGAAGAACACAATAAGCTAAATCAGAACACAGATACAGATTAATGATACAGATTAATGTCTTTCCATAGGATTTGTTGAAAATAACTAAAGTATAGAAAATCAGCGGACTTATACTTTAAGTATCATCTATCAGTATCATTAATTCCCATATTTACACACCTCCAAAATAAACTGAATCCACCCCTTCAGCTTTGGAAATAATCAGATAATGTACTCTTATTAAGAGCTGATGTGCACAGTCTTGTACTTACTCTGTATACAATGTATGATTGTAATTCATTTTCTGTCTTTCTCTAGTTATGTAGTTCGTATCGAGTCCATGTTGTTGAAGGAGGAGTTTCCTGGAGAATGTGAGGCCATGAAACGAGACATTAAAATCCTTCGTTCTGCCACCGAAGGTAAACAACAGTAAAAAAAGAAAAAAAACCTTACGAATAGAAAAGAAGGTGGTTTATTTGTCTTCGTGTTTCACTCGCAGAGTGAGACATCAACATGAAGACACACACACACACAATACAGACTAACACCCTGACTATTTTTAGCAGTGTGTGTGTGAGAAATCTGTGTGAATTTTAACTAACCTCTCACATGCACACGCTGCTCCAAACAGGGATTTTAGGATTATGAGCATCCAGTTATCTTACATTGTGTATGAAGATGTTATGTGCATGTCAGTTTTATGTGTTTTTTAGATGATGAGGTGATGTTTGTGGTTGTTTCTCTTTTGCAGAGTTAATGTGTTGTGAGGAGCTGCATGCTGTTCTCCATCTGGTGCTGCAGGCTGGAAACATCCTCAACGCTGTGAGTAAGACCACAGCCATTAAGACTGAAGACATTACAAGTCACGTGACTCATGTAGCTTCAAATAGTCCCAAGAGGTTTTATGTTTTTAACCAGCAAAATATGACTGTAGAGGTCCAGTCAGTTAGTTATTCCTGTTTTTACAGGAGAATAGGACTTTGCTACACGTTTCATGGGGACTTATAATATTAATACGGCACAAACTATTTAGATGAAAAGTAATTTACTTTGTATAAGTTAAAATATGGCATTGAATTAGTCTCCAAACCTGCACACATTAAAACCAGGTGCATGCATATGATATGAGGACACAGACCAATATCCACAGTGGTATAGTGTCCTTGCATAGAAGCACGGCCCCTGTTACCCTCCCTACGCCTTCACATCTTCAGAACACTCGCTCGCAGAAGTTTAATTTTGCAGTTATCTTAGTTGTCTTTTGCTTTATTACTCACTTTTTGAGGTTATGTCCCCTCCATTTATGCTGCTAAATGTTGCAGTCTGAGCATACACTGTGTAATTATTGTGCTCTGTGTGTTGTTTTGTGTGTTTCTGTGCTGCAGGGAGGTTATGCAGGAAATGCAGTGGGCTTCAAGCTGTCGTCCCTCCTGTCTCTGGCCGACACCAAGGCCAACAAACCGGGCATGAACCTGCTGCACTTTGTCGCTTTGGTGAGTAGTTGATTTACTGCCGCACATCTGAAAAATACAACAAAACAGTAAAGCTGTTTAAACAACAGAAATGAAAACTGATTATGATCGTCACTCCTTTCTTTAGGAAGCTCAGAAAAAAGACGAGAAGCTGTTGGAGTTTCCTCTCAGGTTGAGTCACATCAAGGCTGCAGCCAGGTCAGATATCACTACATAGTCACATTAAACACTGTAATTCTGCAAATACAATGTTGCCCATCATTCCTATTTCATCTGCTGCAGCCCCTTCCCCAAAGCCTCAATGGCTACTGTCACTAAAATCTCTGGTACAACAGCGCCCTCTGCTTGTTTTCAGCTTTAAAAAATCTCTGCTGTCCCTCATTATGACCTATTGATAACAGTAAATAAGGATGTTTTTTTGTGAATGAATATAATAACAGAGTCAAAATACACGGAGAAGACAAATTATTGTTTAGGTTTGAATCGGAATATTTCCCTTTGACTTTTAGTTTGTTGACATCTAGTGAATGTTGAGGCTGTAGCTTCTAATTCAAAACATTTATCACTTGTGTGTGCTTGTTGTGTTTATACCTCTCCTTTGTTTATTTGTTTTTACTGTAGAATCTCCTTGGAAACGCTTGACACCGAACTGCACTGGCTAACATCTCGCACGCGTTCAGTAGAGGAGAGCGTCCAGAGAGACACAGAGCTTCTGCAGCAACTTGACAACTTCTTGCAGGTAGAAAACACATTTTTACATTTATAGACATAAGGGTTATGCTTCTGCATCAAGTAATGTCACCAACTAGAAAACAGAAAAGGGGCTTTAACATAGACTTGTCTACAATGCCTCTGTGTGTTTTTTCTCCCTCAGTGCGCCACCTCGTCTCTGTGTTCGCTTCGAGGCAGTCGGCAGCAGCTGAAAAAAGAAGCCGACGAACTGCTGGACTTTTTTTGTGAAGACAGAGAGACATTCAGACTGGACGACTGCTTCAGCATCTTCAAGACTTTTTGCACCAGGTTCACAGATGCAGTAAAGGTACACAAACCCAGATATCTGTGTATGAATGTATGAATAATAAACGTGTCAAATAGAATATGATGATGTAGCATCAGAATATAAACCTGACAAGTTGTGATTTAATGAGACTAATCAATTAGTAATAGGGAAAATATGCCTGATATAACTTCCCACAGACAAATGTGATGTGTTTAAATTGACAAAACCCAAATATATTCAGTTTACAATCAGAGGTGATGAAGGAAAGCAGCTAAGTATCACATTTGAGAAGGTGCAGAAGAAAAAACACTTTTTATTTTTATTTTCAATTAATTTAGTGTTTAATAAAATTATTGTTATCTCTTATATGCTGTGAGTATTTCTTGGTGAAGATAGGCTGGTGTTCAAAGATTCATATAACATATAAGGTGTAAAATATTTTCCAAGAAGGAATAACTTAAAGATCCCTCTTTCTTCCCTGTTTCTCTTGTAAAGGACAACACAGAGAGGGAGGTGAAGGAGGCGGCTCGTCGCCGTCGGTTACAGGAGCTGGAGGAGCAGAAAAGACACTCATGGGCAGGAGGCGAGGAGGTGAGAGGACACACAACTGAATATAGAAACACACCTTATGAAAACATTATTTGTAGCTCGATACTTTACTTCAGTAGAAAGAAAAGTAGAAACACTGTATAAACTATAAAAATAGTTCTGTTCAACTTCTAGGTTTAAGTAATCAATTAATCATCTTAATAAAATGGCCCACTGCACGCATTTTCAAATTGCTCTTTTTTATTTACTTTATCGACAAAGAAAAGGGGCACATCTTTGAGAAGCTTCAAACAAAGTTTTATTGCTTCTTCCCCTAAAGCTGATTCATCGATTAATTGCAATCACATCAGAACTGTAGTTATCTAAAGTTCTGATGTGATTGTACTGATGTAATCTAGGGTTTCATGATCTTCTCCTGTTGTAGGTGGGTGGAGCTTTTGGTTTGCGCTGCAGCAGCGAGGCAGACATGAATGCTGCCATGTCTCGACACGACGAGGCCGGTCTGCTGATGGAGCTGCTGATGCCAAGATCCCGCCCTCGCTCTCCTCTGCTCAACAGCCCTCTGAGGCGTTCAGGAAGCCTACGGCGCTCTCGAAACTCGCCCTCCAGCTCACCATTCATCTCTGCTGAGTGCGAACCGCAGATAACTAACTCTGACCATAAAGTCCAGCAGATGGAGGACAGGACAGGACTTTCCCCTCAGAGTCTGGGGGTCAAAACATGCAGCTTTCCCAAAAACCAGCAGTCTCAGGCGGGTGAGATCGCACCGCAAACCTCCCCCCCTAACATGAGTCCAAAAAACAAAAATGCACACCATACAACCACAAATTACCTCAGCTATGAAGCTAACCAGACTCTAGTAGAAGGTGCAAATAAAAGTACAGTCAAACCTACCTCTGACTACAACCGGCAACCGACACAATCAGACCACAACAACAATGGCCATGAAAGTTTTGAGGAGAAAACAACTCAAATGAGTGAAAATAGTGAAAAATCTAATCAGGAGAAGTCAGAATCTGGCTCCACTATGTCAGTGGTTGTAGAGAAACACACACTGGTGCCTGAGCTGAAAGCTTTCGCCACAATGACCACGCCAACCAGCCGCAACAACGGTCACCGTCTGCGTGGATACAACCAAGACGATGTAGTAATCACAGATGTAGAAGAACAGCGAGTGGAGGATTCCCACTCTTTAGTAAAGTCTGACACAAGCTCTTCCTCATCACGAAGAGAGGAAGAGGAGGGGCATCAGGATAAGGTGGTAGTGTGGTGTGTGACGGGTGTGTGCGAGCCCGTCCACACAGACAATGCACACTCACAAAATGACAGTGATGAGTGCGTGAGTGACAATCAGGGAGGGAACACGCAGCCTCTTTGTGCCGCAGCCAATGACACGCCTTCAGACCTTCAGCCAGCCAATGAGAAGCCAGTGCCTGTCCCCATCAGCAGCCAACCGGTGCCTGTCTCCTCTACCAAGTGGCGACCAGCACAGCCTGCTCTCACCACAGATGCCTTTGAGGAAGAACCGGCCAAACACGGAAATGGAAACAAGACCGTTAAGGTCGTTCAGAATACTTCCTCCACCATTGGCAAGTCAGAACCTCCATCCAAAAAGCTCCCTACCTCTAAAGCTCCGCCCTCTGCAACCAAACCAAGCAAATCCAAGCTGGTCCGAACTCTGACCACCTCCGAGAACCAGGGCATGAGGCGGGTGGTGCTCATCTCCAGGCCCGCTCGAGGCGCGCTGTCCTTATGTAAACAACCTGACAAGCCTCCTGGGAACCACAGAGGGTCCTCCAGCCCTGCTTCCAGTCTGACCATCCCCAACAGGAGCTCCGTACGACGTGGAGAAAGGCCCTCAACCGCCCCTTCATCCCGACGCTCCAGCATCAACAAGCCGCAAGACCCAAAAGACTCTCTGACCCAGTCGCAGGATCTTCAGAGGAAGCCATCTGTCCGAAAACCTGTAGAGAAGCGAAAACCTCATCAGGAGGAGAAGATGTGTCGCTCCACCTTGCGAGCACTGAGTCAATCTGGAGGAGAAGGAGGAGGAGGAGGCAGCGGCAGTGTTAGTGCCCCTACAACCCCTTTACACAAACCTTCATCGTCACCACTTCCAGGGTTCGCAAGAAGTACCGCCTCCTCCTCTTTCCGGCGGACCCACACCACCCTTGCTGCTCCTGCTCCTCCTCTTCATCATTCCCCCCACAGCAGCTCAAACTCCTCCACTAAAGTCTCCTCCTCTTCCCCCAACCCTCCACCTTTCACCCGAACAGGCTCGCTCAGAGTCTCCACCACCTCGAAATCTTCAGATCTTAAGAGCTCTCCAAGCATCAAGGTACCTCCTCCTCCTCGCTCACCGCTCCATGATTCACTGGCGACCCCTAAAGGCCACCGTCGGACCGACAGCGGCAGCTTCTCAGACAAATCAGCTCAGTCAGGCAAAGACACAAGGCCGAGCTGGAGATAACATGAGAAATCTGAGACTGTGTTCAAATAGGGCTGGGCGATAGGAGCAAAGACATCATGATAAAAATGATCGCAATAATTGTCAAATCATTATTTCTTTCAAGTTTAAAGGCTTAAAAAAAACAGATGTTAATTTGTGGTTTTAAACAAAACAAAACAAACACACATTTCACAAATCTAGAGGTAGAACATTCAGAACGTTTATAATGATAAAAGCTTTGTTCAACATCCAAATATACATAAGCAAACTTAAGTAAAACAAAACATTAAAACACTCTGTGAGTGTTTTTAGCTGACAATGGAAACCAAATTAACACAAAGAAAAATGTATGTCATTATCACCATATAAAATTATATTGCAATAATTATCATTTTATCGCCCAGCCCTACGTTCAGACATGAAGTCTAGACTGTAGCCGTGTTTCCATAACATTTTTATGCACATTTTGAAGTATCACATTTGAAAAGGTTCATGGAAACAACAAAATTAGAAAAAAAAAGGTTTACTCTGGCTTGAGGTGGACTTAATGCCCTTAATGGGAAACACCTTTTCTGAATTTAACTCACATGACTCGAACTCATCCTCATAGTGATATTTATGTATGCACTATGAATAAATAGTGTATGAATAAATAGTGTATACTATTTATTCATAGTGGATGAATAAAGAGTTTGGATGAATGAATAACAAATGATATGCACACTATTTATTCATCCTCATAGTGTGCACACCCTTCCAGAATCGTGATGAACAAAGCCCAGGTCAGACCAGAACTAGAAATGCACTTGTAATAAATGACCCCGACTCACTAACCTCATTCATATATTAAGACGCTACAAATAAGCCTGAAAATTCGGCAGTTAGTGGAAGTAAAGACAGCCGTTGCTATGGAAACGATACACCTTCTCATCTAGTCTCATTGGTTTTCAGAGCCACTGAGAATCGGCTGAATCTCAGCCGGTGCTTCAAATGACCGGTTTTTGTCAGTTAATTTATCTCAAGTCATATCGTCATCACAATATTGAACAACGTTATCACACATTGCACATTTTTCCTCATATTCTTCTTGAATCTTGCTGAATATTCCCATAAAGCGTGAAAACATGGCTGTTAGTAGCAACGGGTGTTGTTGACAAGGAGACCAAATTAAACCAGGAAAAAAAAGATCATAGCCATGTTAGATACTGTGTTTATTGTAGTTATGTATAGCGTTCCCTAATGCACCACCTTCTAAAGACACTATGCAGCTGTTTTTTTGTTGTTTGTTTTTTCTGACATTTTAAAAGTCATATGGAAACACGGCTAGTGTCTCCTCCGGCTGTCACAAGATGTGGAGGGGAAGTCGGGGAATATGTTCTAAATATGACAAACTAACTCGTGTAGGAAGAGAGGATGTTAAGCTGGTGAAACAATATGAAGCACTGTTTGCTGTTCTTTGATACTGAACAGCTTCATTCCAATATGAAGATACACTTGTCTTCTATGCACTAAAAGCTAAATGGTGGTAAAGGAACCATTCCATTATGAAAACGTGCCCTAAGGGAAGCAGAGCAGCTGCATTCCCATATGAAGTATGTCCGAGGTGTTCAATCAGACACTTCTCAGAGATGTCAGTGGGGACTTGGGTTGCAGAAATATTAAGGAAACTGTCCCGTCTGCAGCTTTTTAAAGGCTGCATTCCAAAAAAAAAAATCTTGAAATGATGAAATGATCATGTAGCTGATTCCAACACATCATCTGTTAAAGGGGTAAGGTCTTTACACACCGGGGGCGTTTTCTTTGTGCAATTAATTTGCACGTCTCTCCATTTTTTCAAACCATTCTTCAGAACTTTCACACAGAATGCGAATAAAAGCAGCGTTTTATTTTTTTGCAGAACAAGTGCGAGTAGTTTTTAATGCGAAATATCCACAGTCACGCCCCCTGTGTGTAAAGACCTTTAGTTTGGATTTTTTGGGTGTTTCATGAGTTACTTATCCGTCTCCGTGTTACTTGACTATCTATAAAAATCAATATCAGTTGAAGTGTACGTTGTATTTAGATTATTTTCGCTGCTTTACCGTGCCATCAGATAGCACTTTCTGACGGGGAACTGACGCCGTTAGATATTCAAGTATTTTTATTTATTTTTTACTTATGTTGTACAAATACAGTGGCACTTTTGACAGAGTAGATTGATGGCTACTCGCTCCCAAAATGACATATGCACGACGCAAAATATGATAGACAGTGTTAAAAAATGCCACATATCTGTTGTATTCAGGGTGTGACAGTGTCATGGCTAAGGTTTGGTAGATGTAGGCACAAAAACGCTAAGCGAAAAGATTGTGGGTAGGCCTAAAATAAAAAAATCAAATGACAAATGTTACAAAAAATGTCTTGGGAAGTACGAAATTGAACGACCTGGGCCTGGTTTGCTTTGTTTTTATTGGCCAGACAGTGCAGTCTGAACTGAGAAGAGAGCAATCCAACGGCTTCAGTTCCCCATCGTTTATGGACCGTGTGTCTTTCTTTTAGAGGTTAAAATATGTTCTGCTGCCCGCGTCCTGCCTGCTGACTGAATACGGATAAGCACGTCATACAATCCCACAGAAATCAGAACTAACCCTTTAAGTCGAGGTTTTTATTCGCTGTCACTTCTGCACCATTTGACAGAATCTCCAGATTTAACTCCAGTTCTGCACCTTTAATTCCACTAACTGAGCTGAGGAGCCTTTGTACATCTGGCCTGATTAAAATAGAGACTATATTGTCATAAAAATAATTATTGTTGTTGTAAAAAATAAGAGATTAAGTTTAAAAATGTTAAATCACAGAGAATCATGTAGTTTTAAGATTATTTTAGACGAGGAGATGTTTAAAGTGTCTCTGAGTGGGGAAATTCTACCGTGCCAAGTCTGTTCATATGAAGATATTTGTATTTTTATGTCTTTATTTATGTATGTATCGAGTTAATGTTTGATATATAATCTGTATACTAATTAATAAAGTAACATTCCTCCTGTAAACGCTGGTATCGCCTTAGTAATCGTCATTCAGGGTGTTTGAAAGTGTTTCTTTTTGCCTTTTTGGAAACTTAACACAGGTGTAAATTGTCACCTGGGATTCGGACATGCAGTCATCCAATCAGAGAGCTGATTATAAATCCGCAAACTTACCTTTAAACCCGGACATTAAAGTTCCAGTTTTAAATGTCTAGATGTTTGTCTGCTGTTGCTTTAATTTAAACTAAAGCTGCTGCAGCAGGCTTGCGAATGTTCCATAAAACCAGGGACATTTTAAACCCACAGAACAACATGTTTTTTTAGTGGGTATCATCAAAAACTGACTTAAATGTTATTTTTAAAACAAACTTTGGGGCAAAATAACGTCCACGGGGCGCGTGAGACGGTGCGTGACGTCATAAAAGCGCGTCAAACAATGCTCCATGTGCAAGTGGGTAAAAAAAAAAAAAAAAAGAAAAACTCAAACCGGAGAAAGTTTGGTGTGTTTTAAAGTTTTGCTGACAAATAAAGCGACTTCTTTTAACGGGAGTTTTCTCAAGCGGGTTTAAAGCCGTGTCGTGGGAGTTGGAATAGGAACATTGAGGTGGCTGCGACAAAAGAAGAAGAAGAAGAAGAAGAAGAAAGAAGAAAGAAGAAAAAAGAAGAAGAAACCGCGGCGTTTAAAAATTAAAGTCCGGGAGGAGCTGCGGAGGAAAGAGTCTTGTGAAAGGTCGGTCTGCTGTAACTTCTCACTTTTACTGCTGCTTCTCACTTCAGTTGGATAATGTGGGAAACACTGAACTGATGCTACGTGGAAATAACATATTAAAACCGTATTAGTCTGAATGAAACCAAAACAAACCTCTCTGAACACAGCATAACCTCACCAAAAGGTCCTTTTATGTATTTGTTGTTTCCGGAGTCCGTGAACTAAACATTTAAGCAGTGGTGGAAGAAGTGTTCAGACAATTTACTTAAGTAAAAATACTAATGCCACACTGAAAATACTTCACTAAAGGTTCTGATTTTGAAGCCTTACTGGTGGATCGTTCAGTGTTTCACTGTTATATATGATGTGTCTGGATTCATTTTACTGCTGTAGATGTTGAAGGTTGAGCTCATTTGAACTACTTTGTAAACTGTTGGTAGTTCAATCTCCAGCAACGCATCATATTCTATAAGATCATCATGTTTCTCATCTTGTTTGTAGCATCGCTGCTCTGTGAGAACCGGGGGCTCTCTCTAAAAAGTCACCTTTTCACGTGGGCTTTGTGGCGATGCATTTCACATCTAATCCAAGAGTTTTATTTAGCTGAAGAAGGAGAAGGATTTGAACTTTAACCCACGATGGAAACTCTTCACCCTTCAGTTTATCGCAAACGCTCAAAATCAACACAGGAAGCGGATGAAAAACCCGTAATCTCAGAAGTAACTAAAGCTGTCAGACAAATGTAGTGGAGAAAAAAGTACAATATTTGCCCCTGAGATAGTGAAGTAGACATATAAGGTTGCAAAGAATTTACACCTCCATGTCTGTCTTTCAGGCATTTGCACAGAATAAACAAAGTAAAGTAGCTGACATTATATCCCGGTTATGGTGTCAAGGCATCATATAGTCAAACAAAAAGTAAATGCCGAGCCTGTTGAAAGATAAAAATGTTCTTTTCCACATGCTGCTGTGCAGGTCACGCATCTTATCTTTCGAGATTTCGTTCTTCTGATGGGTCTGAGCTCGTTGTTCGTACAAATGGGTCTCCCTGCTGTGCAGCAACCTGAGTCTCCTGAATTCCCCCCCCCAATCGTTTATAATTGCCAGTGCGTCTTATTTCTTCTTGACAGAGGCACAAAAAAAAAAAAAAGAATCATGCAGAGAAGCTAATTCGTACATCTAATATTATCACATGACCTCTGTGTTTGGCAAAGCAGGGCAGGTAATTTGCATGGAATTTTTACTTGGACATTGTAGATTCGCATGGGGTTAAATTGCCACCGGTCACCAGGTAATGCTAGTTTAAACGGTGTGTTCATAAACTGACAAGTCGGAGCTCTCGCTTGTACTTTAACACTGCAATAGATGTTTTAACAAGCAGTAGTAAAACTGTTTCTTGTGTTTTTTCAGGATGTCTTTTTGATCTTTCGCTGAAAAGAAAGACAGAAGTGATGGAGAGGGAGCGTCAGAAAAGGAATCGGGAGGAAGAAAAGGAGAGGAGAGACGGATTAGGGGAGTTGAGCACTCCAACCAGAGGGAGAGAGGAAGAGGAGGAGGAGGAAGAGGAAGAGGTGGAGGAGGAGACCACGGCGATGATGATGAAGACGGCAAAAGACAA
>JAPQRN010003292.1:10895-29441 GCA_037367275.1 Coranthus polyacanthus | reverse complement strand
GACAGATGGGAGAGATCACATAACCTTCTTGGCAGAGGTAATGAAGCAGCTCGGGACAGAGCAGGTGTGTCCAGACTTTAACAGCGAAAGTACAAAAATCCGCCTCCTGTCGGTCTCTGTCTTTTATTAGACGCCTGCGTTTTTTTTTGTTGTTTTTTTTTCCTGTCATCGCCATGGTAACCGTACAGCGGAGCATTGCGAGTGGTCAGTTCCTTCCCCCTGACCTGTGTTTGTCCGAGACAATAAGGAACAGGTGCTGTCCTGTCCCGTCTCCTCTTTTTCTCACGCTCTCTCAAACACAGACGTCGTACCTCACGTCTTTAGGGGACAAGACATTGACTCACATTAATTTCCTGGAGACTTATCCTATCATTAACCTAACTGAAACTGCTCTTGACCCTCTTGTTAACTGATTTACATTGTGGGAACCTGTGTTTTGTCTCCTGATGGGAGCCGAGTCCCCACAGCCCACTGTGTGAACAGATTCACGTCCCCATAAGGTCTGTAATACCTGGCCCCACACATAGTGTTTTACAGTGTAAGGCGACACTTGAAGAATGCCAATAAAACCTTCAGTCCTCAGTCGTTTACATGCTTCCCCCCGCTCTGTTTTTCTTTGTGTCATCCTCCCTCTTGTTGTTCTTTCCTTCCTTTGTACCTTTCCTTACCTCCTCACCCCCTTCCTCTCCTCCCCCACCCCCGCTTCATCTCCCCTTCTTCCATCCTGTTTGTTAACACTGTTGAATTACAGTTTTATCTCACGAGAACAACAGCAGGATAGACTCCTTCCCAATACACTCTCACGCTGCTGCTTATTAAAATATACATGAGCACTAAGTCTCTTACATCCCTGCAACACTCCCTGCATTCATTATTAATGTCCACACACATCAACACTCTGCAGATGCGTTTATTTGCTTTATAAAGCACCCGTTGTTTGCTGCATTGCACCTCCATAATCTGTCCCCCCGGAAACACAGCAGTTTATATCCAGTCAGTTTGTCAGCTTGTTCGACTGACCATTACATCACTTGTTGTCCAATAACTGTCGTATTATTTTGGTTTATTTACATGAGGAAGAGATGACCATTTGATTGCATCACAAAGTCTCTGCGGATTATTGAAGTCCCCGTGAAATCAATTTCAGTGTTTGTTTTTAAAGATGTCTTGTGCTACATAACACCAACTCTGACAGCAAAATTCATGTTGTAGGTATTCTTAATATTTCAGACATTTCCTGAAAAATGATGTAAAATAAAAACAGAACTGTTGACTCATCCTGCACTCATCAGGCGTGTGTACTGATTTTGCATCCAGTGCAATATTTTCTCCAATTTTTTTTACGTCGTCAACGGATCGTTATGCGTCGGATTAGGTGAATTTACACACATGAGCCACATGTTGGCTCACGTCATGCGCACAGAGACACAGGCCGTAACGTCACAGCCCACACGCTAACATGACGTCGCTGCCGTGGAAGTTTTTCACTGAGTCACACAATTATTAGAGGTCACTTGCTAAGTGTCTGCCGATCTAAGTCTTGAGTGCGTTGTTTACGTAAAGTTATTTAATATTCAGTGTTTTATTGTGAACGTACAATTTGAGTTTTTACATTTCAACAAGTTTTGTGTGTGCTCGCAGTAACGGGTATCAGAAAGAAAGACAGGAATGAGCAGATTAGGCTTTTAAACAATCAGTCTAGAAAACTGGCAGCAGTGCATGATTATGATTTGAAAACCCGTCGTGTGAAAGAACTGGCATTGGATTATTGAGCAGAAACCCACAACAGCCAATGAGAGCGAGATGACCCGCAAGTGTCACCATCTGGATGTCAGTAATTAGTTTGTAGCAGTAGTGTCTCAGACTCGTTTCTCTTTGAGATTCACAATAAATCTTTATTTCCAACTCACGTCCAGCTCCTGCTGCAAAATGTATAGAAGTCGCGCTGTTTTCTCCTCATCAGCCGTGACTTCATCCACAGTTTTTTTTTCTCGGTATTTTGTGTCTTGGGGCTAGTCCGTCTCCATGTTTGCTTTCCTCTTAAGTCACGTTTCATCATGGAAGTCCACGGATTCTCCACTCTGGAATTGTTTAGTAGTAAGTGTGTGGTCCTGTGTTTTGACTGAAACATCTGTTATGTGCCTTCTTAGGATTAAAATATAAAAAATTAGTTCAATACATTTGCCTGTGGCTATATATTGGGGATGTTGTAAACCAAAACTAGCCATGAAAAAATAATTTATGTTAATCAAATGACCTGTTTTCAAACAAACTAAAATGATATAGAATTGCTGGTAAAAGTAGGTTTCGATTCCCTCAGTGTTGTCTGTTTATGGTGCACAAGATTAAAATGACTGAACATGATATGGGACCTTTTTAATACAGTGGTTTTGTAATATTTCATGACTGACGTCATGCGTTTTCATCCTACTTTTTTCAGCTTTTGTGAATAAAGTCTGTCCTCATAATGTAAATAAAAACCAAACAAGTCCTGCACTGAAAATGTGACCTCCCACACTTTTTAATATTCAGTTAAGATTTGAAAGCCCCCAAGTTTGCACGAGGCGTTGCACGATTAAAGCTTTAGTATAGTTGCTATGGTTACCTGCAGTTTAGTCTCCTCTTGTGCTTCGATTCAGAAGAGCCATTAATAAAACAATGTGACATTTTGAGAAGCGTGTTTAGATTTTCATTTTAAATCCACGTATTTTGAACAGTAAGGGGATAAAAGATAAGTGACGATTATTTTTGCCGTATGTGTCAAATGAATAATTCAAGCGTGAAGCCGTGTATTTTTCATTTCACCCCGACTTTAAACTTTCAGACGGGCGGTTTTTGAACTGGCCTGTAACTGGAGGGATGCGGCAGCCGCATGCAGACGCTGAGAGAGGTGCAACATCCGTCCGCTCAAAATCAATCTTTCACACATTTCTCTGATCTTCACTCTCACTGTATTGATTCTTCACACACTTGTAGGCTAATCCAGTTCACTCAGTCCACACACACACACACACACACACACAGACCACATCTGTCTCTGTCTTTGAAGTGTGTGTGTGTGTCTTTTGAAGTGGTTTTCTCTGTTTCCACTGTCAGTTCGCTCCGAGGATAAAACACACAAACGCATACCTTCCTTTCTCTTCTGTGTAGAAGAGGTTGTATCAACACACGCTTTCAGGCATGGTTTTTATGCTCGTACTTATAATTACACGAACACGCACACACACACACACAGAGTCAGACTGTGGGAAAGAGTCAGCTGTTTTAATGCATAACACACACACACACGCGTTTCAGGTTTTACAAGGCCATCGGAGGCAGAGACTCAGTGGGTCTGCATACCAGAGAGAGGGTGGGTTTAAAAGATGAATGAGAAGCGAAGAGAAGGGCGACGAAAGGGCCTGATTTATTTTTAAAAAAACACATAAAGTGTGGGGGCGTAAAGAAGAAATGAAGCTAGAAAAAGAGAGATGAAGTAGGTTCTCCTATAAATGCCGCCGACAGGTTAAGTAATAGGAGTTTTAAGTAAAGCCGGGCTCACACTGCAGGGTTTTCAGGCAGATTTACTTCAGATTCAGCCCCCGACAGTCGGAGGAGAAATCTGCCCTCTGGCCTTGGTCTGGCCCGGTGTTCGGCACAGATTATCTGGTAATGTGAGGGGTTTACACATCGAATCTTGACTCTCCTCGACAATTTTCAAAAAATGTTTGATATTTACGAGCGATGATCTGTATGTTAATGTGTTGAGAATTCTTATTAAAATGCTTAAAGGCAAAATATGTAACATTTTCCTTTTTAAAAACACTATACAGACTCTTACAGTCATCATCACTTCTGACCCTCTGTCAGTGTGTGTGGTGGTGTATTTATCTGCACAGACCAGGCCCTCTGCCGGGATTTTCTATTTTCCTCCTTGTTTTGCTGCGCACAGGTCGATTCACGCTGTCAACCTTGAGTTCGTATCTCCAGCCAATAACGGCGTCTCGCAGCGTGCGCGAGTGGAGCAATATAAAACTGAAGTGACTCCGGTCCGTTTCTACTCTTCTCATTTACTGCACTGTCTGAGAGACAAAACTGTGGGCAAAGCGCACACACCTACACACAGACCTGTCGGCGACTCACACACCGGAGATGAGGAGATGAGGCTAGAACGTTCCTGTAGAGTTCTCTGAAGGCATGGGTGTGAAGGCATGTTTATTTGTGTTTGTGCTGCGACAGAATCAGGAAATAACAGTTTATGTTTCTATTTCACTGCTTTTTTTCTTTTTTTTTTTTCTTGCTACGCCGCTTTTCTTTATGCTCAGCAACAGTACGATGTGTAAGATGTTCCCCAGTCCTACATTAAGGAGAATGTTTTAAACCTACTCTCGTTGTGTTACACCTGCGCATTTCTGCTAGATGTTTCCACTTTGAAATCCTCAAATATCAAAATGATTGTCTTCAAGTGGAAATTGGCTTTGTTTGGGTAAAATAACACAAGAAACTATTTTAAAAACATTATGTCTGATCATCTGTTCTTTGCTTTTAACATCCCAAACCTCATATAGCAAAGCTAGACTGAAATGCGAAGAAGAAAAAAAATGGAAAAATCTATGAATTAGAAGCAGAAAGAGGGAGACCTTTTTTAAATTAAGATTTATAGCCGGGAAAAAAAAAACCCAGAGAGATGGAAACGTAGAAAGAAAGAGGTGGAAATTAATAACAGAAGGAGAGGAAAAGAATTAAAAACAGAAGCGGAAGAAATTAAATGAGAAGAGAAAGAGAAATAATAGATGTGGAGATGAAGGGATTCAGGAGGATTATGAGATCGATCAGCTCATCGTTTCAATCAAATATGCCGACACGGAGGTTTATAGATTAACATATCTGAAGGTCAAAGGTCGTCACCGCCCTGATGATGCTGATTGAAGGGGGGAGCTGCAGCCAGGAGGCGTTGGGTGGGATTAACAGGTTGTGTGGAGAACCTGCAGGAACATGTATGAGGAACATCCGCAAGACTCCTCCAGTAAACAAAAGCCACGGTAACAGGCCTGTCCCAGCTACTAGATAATCAGCTGAAGGCAATTATTAGAGCAGACTGTGGCCATTTTGCGTAATCGTTGGAAAGAACATTTCTGTCTCTCTGATTCTATCGCTGTTTCCTCGTTTTCCGCTGTGTCACGTTTAACTGGGGCCCTTTTCAACGGCGTCGTCTCTTCATCTGCTCTGGTTTAATGACACCTGAGCTAATATTCGACTGAACACATTTCAGTGAGCATCTATTGACATTAACGGCATGAATTTAATCCTGTTTTGCCCATTGTTTATCTTGATTATTGGCACGTGTCATTGTCGGTAATTTCTATCTTAGTCGTTATATTCATTTGGGCTTATAGTGTAGTAGAGGCGTAAAAGGAACAGAAAAACGGTTAGTCACAGTTATTTTTATGACAATTAATTCCAATCTAAAATGTCATGTGTGTGACAGGAACGTGACCCTGATTGGAACGAAAACCGTGCACTCTGTGTATCTTCACTATCAGTCTCAATGGCTGTGTCATCTGACCTGTTTTCTTATTCAAATATCCAAGTACGGTATGATGTTTTGGGTCCTTTGCCGAGGCTAGATGTATAACAACCCGCTGACTCGTCTTCACCGAGACAAACGTGAACCTGAAAGCTCAGTCAGAACCACGAGATGTATTCATACCTGTAAACATGAGCTAAACCGGCACCTCAGCCTCTGAACAGAAACTAGACATTGTGAGCTTTTCAGAGGTCTGCAGGGCTGTATTCAATTGCATTTAGACTCTACAGGCGTTTGTTTTTCTGATCTCCGCGTTTATGTCGCAGCTCCGTTCTCAGCGTTCGTGAACCCGTGAGCGACGATCCGCTGGAAGGTAAAAAATGTCCACGTGGTAGAACATTTCGCCGAGTGCGCGTACTTCGCGTTAGAGTAGATGTAAAAGTTACAGAAACACGAAGCAGGATCAGGCACGAAGGAGAGCGAGCAGAATGTGGAAGGTTTACCAGAAGCCTTCAGGTAACGTCAGGGGGAGAAAAAAAGGGCAGAAAGAGAAAAGAAGAGGCTGAACAGGTGAGCGAGGAGGAGGCGTTGAATGTTTTTGTCTCTCGAGGCTCTGGGTGAAGCTTTGACCTCCCAAATTATCCCTCCTGATGAGTGTGTCTGCCTGTGGGAGTTTCAGTGTGTTGACCTTAAGGTCAGTCAGCTGTGAGAAAGCTGCAACCCCCAACAAACCCCTGCTGTGGCTGTGTGGCAGGTCTTCAGTTTTGATTGGTGTGCATGCAGGTAAAGCCTCTAATTTGAGTAGAAATAGATGCATTTCTGGGACGTTCGGGGCGTCTTCTGTACATAAGGCCTCCATTATGAGAGTTAATGTTGTGTAAAATTTAAAATATTCAGCAAAAGTTCAGATTTAAACAAACCGCTGATGATTTCTGGGACGCGTTTTCTTGAGTCGCTCAGTGGGAAAACGCGGCTCCTCAAATTCATTGTATTCCCAAAGTATTTAGTTTTTGTGACACATTTTACAAACGGCGTGCGTCTTGTCCGGTTCATGATCACAAAATCCACAACGTGCCCGTGTATCCGCTTTGAGATGCTAGGTGTTTTTTTTTTAATTACCCGCCGTGGGTCTCCGCCTCCCTCCCCTGAAGTTAACCCACAATTCAATGCGAGAGGTCTAAGCAAACGTAACTTTAATGTTCAGCCAAGGCCGAAAAATCAATGAGCACGTTAGCATCGTACAATTTCAATGTGGGCTGCAAACTCTCGGCTGCTGCTTCACTGCATCGATGCAGATGGTCGCATCGTGATGCATCTTAGAATCGAGACATTTCCACACCTCTGTTCGACTGTAGAAAATAACATGCATCCAATATACACGTATGTATGGGTATGATTTCACCTCCTGGCAGACAGACCTTCGTTAGCACAGTAACAGTGGGTTACACGAAGCAGTGGCACCAACTGCCAGAAATGAGGGAAAACGCTGGTCATGCGTGGTTTATTAATAATAACGTGGGTGGAGAAGGTCTGCTGCAATCAGGACGTGTATTCTGTTGCACTTACAGCTGATTAGTGACTTTTGTCCTATTTGGGTTTCCATATGTCAGAAATATGTCATTAGCCTGATAGAATTTCCACAGTTTGTTGTAATCGCACACACACGCACACACGCACGCACGCACGCACACACCCCTCCCCACGCAGCTCCACCCTCTCTCCACAGAGAGGCATGTCCTAGCGTGTTCCTGGCGGAGGTCGAGAAACATAGAGGCAGAGCGGAGAGAGCGAGAGTCCGTCAGTGATGTGAGGCGGCAGCAGCTGAGCTCCACTCGGGACTGATCCCCGCTCCCACTCATCGACCCGCACTCCCCGCACTCCCCGCACAATCAGTTCACTCGCGGACCGGATGGATTGTTGACGCCGCGCTCCACGGCGTCTCGGGCGTTCGCGTTTCCGACTCGGGGATTTAATCGTCACTGATTTTGTTTTTTTGTTTTTTTTTTTTAATTTGGAGTTGTAACGTTTCATCTTGTCTGACTCCGGTTCCGCGTCGGACCGGGAGGCTCGTACCTGCCATGGGTTTCTACGGCACCTTGAAGCTCATTTTCTACAAAGTGAGTATCGACTGCGATCAGACCGATCGATCGGCTCTCACCGGCAGCTGCGGCTTCATCCTCGTTTTTAATTGTGTGTGTGTGGGGTGTGTGTGTGTGTGTGTGTGGGGGGGGGGGGATTCAAGGTTGTCAGGCTCGTACACCGGGATGACAAGGCGTTTCTCTCTGACAGCGGAATGCCTCGGTAGCGCGTGCGTGCGTGCGTGCGTGGGGTGTGTGCGCGTGTTGTACGTGTGTGTGTGTTTGTGTGGACCACTGCGGAACCGGCAGAGTGGGAGATACCGCTTTTTCTGTCCTTTTTTTTTTTTTTTTTTTTTTTTTTTTCTCTCTCCGTCCCGTATTTGTCCCGTTTCTCTCCTTTTTGATGATTGATTATTGATCAGGAATACGTGCATGTGTCTGTACTTCGGGCTTCGCGTAACCTGCGAGCAAGGCAGCACTTAAGTTAATGGTGTAGATCCCGGTTAAAGTCCTTTTTATTATATGGTCAGAAATTGTTCCATACACTTGTCTAAAACAGAAACAGTGGATAAAAATGAGCATGAATCAGCCTAAATTGAAGTATCCATGGCTGAAAGGCTTTATTGTACCTGCGTGAAATGGAAATAATCCAAAAATATAAATATCCGAGGCTTAAAAGCTTTTACACCTTTTTTATAGAACAGAAGGAATAGATTAAAATAGATGAAAATCAGCCTAAACTTGAGTATCCCAGGCTTAAACCTGTATGAAATAGAAATAATGAATAAACTAAACTTGTCACCAGGCTTAAATGCTTTATTACAGCTTTATGAAACAAAATACTCGTACAAGTGCAGCCTAAACTTAAGTATCTAAGGCTTAAATGCTTTAATGCACCTGCATTAAACAGAAATGGTCAATAAAAATCAATCTATATAAGCATACATTTAAATATCCAAGGCTTAAATACTTAATTATAGATGTATGAAACAGAATAATCCAGGAAAATGCAATTAAATCAGCCTTTCAATGCTTAAATGCTTTATTAGTCTTATATGACGCAGAAATGGTCAATAAAAATGAATTTAAGTCGGCTTAAACTGAATAACCACGGCTTAAGTGCTTCGGATGGATATTAATGAATATGGACACTGGAAAAAGTCAGGTTTAACCTTAATATCCAATGCTTATTTATTACATTATTTAACAATTCATTATGAGAAGAGGGTCGTATGAATTAATATTTTGCCTCCATAGAAATAAAAACAATCTGTAAGAGAGTGATGACATTGATTAAATTGGGTCAGTGGAAGGTCACAGTATGTCCACTAGTGATTATTATATTTCTCTATAATGGCAGAAGTCTGAATAAAAACTACAATAAAGTAACCGTATAACGCCTGTTACGCACATGCCTTTATTTACATCATAGGTAACATCAGCTTTAGCTCATTATAAAGCACTGCAGCGGTTTCACTGTAAAATACAGATGTTTTACTTTGAAAACCCCTTTTTTTTGTGTGTGTGTTTTTTTTTTTTTGTTTTCATCCCTGGAGTGAAGTTTTTGGTTTTCGACATAATGAAATCCACACCGAGGCGACATCTGTTGTAAAAAGCCTGTGGCATCTCAAAAGAAGAAAGGCGGAAAATGAAAAGCAGATTGAGTTTGAGTCGGGACGTGAAACCGTGGCCGTGCGTCGGGAACAGATTCCTCTGGTATCTCATTGATAAAATGCTCGGCGTCTGAGAGACGGAGCTCAGAAGTTTGGGGGTTTGACTCCCCCTGTTGTCGTGTTCCGAAGCAAGACGCCAAACCCCAAACAGCTCTTGACGTACGTGTGTACATCAGGGAAAAAATTAGAAAATAAATCCCAAAACAAAGCCCAAATCTTCCAATTCCTGTCACTTTGTTTTTTTTTTTTAAAGTTAATTCACGATGAGACTTTGTTTGCAGCCCTAGTTCTGCCACAAACCTGCTCCACCGAATTTGTGATTTTCAAAAAGTTTGATGTTATGTTGTATCGGTACAAACGTAATGTCTCCCACACACAAAAAAAAAAATGTCTCTTTCAGTCAGAGCCGTCGCAAAGTCTTTCCAAATGTCTCCTCTAATCTCTGCAGAACATCTAAAAAAAAGAGCCACATATCTGGATTAGGGACAAACCCTCAAATCCAGCGTAACGCCACTCCACAGGCTTCAGTCTGTGAAAAAGCTGATGAGGGGCTTCTGGGAAATGTTTTGTTAATGTAAATATTACATTAACAACAAGAATGAGCTGTTGACATGGCATTACTTTAATGGCAGAATGAATTAGGTGATTTGCTCCAGGGCTCGATTTATGGTTATTTAATTTAGTAAAGATGTCAAAAGGGTTTTGAATGTGTTTTTCTTTCTTTCTTCTAGAACAGAACTGTGGGTCTTTTATACAGGAGCAGTCAGATAAGAAGATGCCTCAAGGGAAAAGTGCCACATGCGCACTGTCCTGTACATAGTGTGTGAGCAGCCTGTTAGCGTGTGCTGCTCTATTTTAGACCAGTGCTGCACCGGCGACATTCCTCTGATTTTCTGCATTCCTGCGTTCATTCACATAGACGCAGAGAAAAGAGGACAGAAGGCCGATTCAGGCCTCGGCCTCTCGGTGATGCGTTTGCGCGACTTAAAAGCGTAGGTGTTCGCAGCGTCTCCGTAGACGAGGAGGACGGAGCTTATCAGACATCTCTTTATGTAAATGTAATTACAGATGGGGACACTGTAAAGACGTTTTGACCACAGGAATATTCCAGAAACATTCCTGCGTTTCCACCGCAGGCGCCATCCGTGTGTCTCATATCCAGATTAAATTAAGACGGATTTTATGAGTTTTTATTTCAGAGCTGTATGTGGGTGTTTGGGAACAGTAGCTGCGGTTATTTCTTCAACCCGACTGAAGTCATTCTGATTAGAGATTCCAACTTAACGAATCATCAGAATAGAACTTTTTTTAACGAGCTCTAAGTGGTTCCACCTACCGTGAAGCAACTAAAATATATTGTTTCCAACTTTAATGAGAAAGTTCACTTCATTCATTGGAAGAATTACTTTCTTTTCAACTCCTTTGGAGCCTTTTGGCCATTGAGGTGTTCAACAAGCTTGTTTTGTGTTATGTGTTTTTTAATCAACAGTGGATCTCTACGGCGCAAACAAATAAGATAAATCAGGGGCACGAATACACAGACAACACCATGACAATGAATTCACTGCTGCTCCGTACATGGGATTAGCTGACAATAGAAAATCACCTTATCCTTTAAGGTACTGAGGATGCTGTGGTTTGTTCTCACTTTTTCTCTCTTTCGGTCTTTTTAATGTCTCTCAGATGAAGAGGAAGTTGGACCATGGTCCAGACGGTCGGCCGTTCCCTTCAGGGAAGAAACACTGCAAAGGCAACGGCTACCTTAGGTAACGCATCCTAAGACGATACACTCAAAATTTAATGCAAAAAAAGTAGAATTCCCGAAAACTTCTTTTAAAGTGGACGCTGATGTAATTCATACAATGTAAAATTACCGTATGAGATGAGAAATGTTAGCTTAGTTTGAGTTACACAGGCGTCAGATTCCATTAAATCATGTTAGCATCTTGGAAAACACAACTGGTTGCTATTACTGCAGCATTATGAAGGTATTAGTTATTACTCTTTTTGTTTTTTTGAATGGTTAGCATCTTGTTAGCCACCCCTGCTATGAGCAGTACAGAAGGCATAAAGCTTATATTGTTGGATTTATTTAGAAGCAAAATGTCTTTTCTCCCTATTTCAAGACTCCTTTTTAAGTTCACTATTTAATCATTCCTATGTTTCAGTAGCATTTCTGAGTTAACAGCCTTTGAAATGCTAACTAACATCTGTTTCCTCTCTCTCTGCAGTCCCTCCAGTCTGGTTCAGGCCACGCCCACCACATTTGGCGACCTGCGGCTAGCCAATGGGCATTCAGCGCAGCGGCGGCGCGTCACCTCAGGCCCGCCCCCCTCCGGCCTGCAGGACTGGCTGCACACTTTCCAGGTCAGTCAACACACACACACACACACATCTGATGCAAAACAGCACATTTTTAGATGTAGACTTCCTGTTAATCATGTGTCATTTCATGTAACATGTTACATAATAGATGCCTGTAGTGAGTTAGAACAAACTACTCCCAGTTACCTGCCAAGACAAGAGTAGTACAATTGTCCTGCAGCGTCATAAACTGCATTTTCAGTTCTTGACGTGCAGTATTTTGTGTGTGTGTGTGTGTGTGTGTGTGTCTTCCGCTCGCTGAGTTCAAACACAAAGCAGTAAATGCCTCCGAGCTGTTCTTATGTAACGAACAAAACAAACCCACATCTACACACGTTTAAATGGAAAATGTGGATTTTTTTTTTTTTTATCTTTTCAAGCTCGGCCTGGAAGACGTTGAAACAAACTGCAACAAGTTACACAAACTGTATGAGGAAAAACATGGAGAATTACACTAACAAGCTTTACGATCAGCCAATCCGTTGGTCTAGAGGCATCAAATTTGAGGATTTTATATTTTTCTTTGTCAAACCTGAAAGCAACCTGACTATTATTGGCTCTAGGATTGTTAGGCAGGGTAAAAAAACTGATCAAAAGTCACAATGTTGTGCTTTTGTGCCGCATTTTTCACCATTTTCTGACATTTTGCCAGAACGATGAATGCTAGAAAATGACCAAATGATAAACCGGCAAAATAAACCTTATTAGCTTTAAATGGAAACATGAGAATAAGAAGAAAAGTTTTAATAAAATAAAAGAAAATGTATGCAGACTCACTTTGAAACATCACATCACAAAATGCACTGACCCATGAAAGCTTGTTTTAGAAAAGGAACAAAGTCTTTTCACACCAGAGGCATTTCTTTCCCCACACATGAATAATACAATATTAATGTAACTAATATTCTGCGATGGATGTGACCGACCTAAAAAAAAAAAAAAAAAAGGCATGAATATATTTCGCGTCAAGGTCGTTTTTCCCCTCCGGCTTTTGTCCAGCGTCACGTACACTTTTAATCAATCAAGACTCTTGTTGGAACATGTCACGTAAACAATCAGCGTGAAAGGCCTGATTTATTATGTTTTTTTATCATATAATTGTATCAAGAATGAGTTGCAGGTTATCATCACTTCATGCTGAATCTATTTTTTTTTTTTTTTTTTTTTTAGAACATTTATGTGCCTGTACTCACGCAATTGCACGTGTTTGATGTGAATACGTGACGCATTTAATTCCACCTCTTGTGAAATTCACCGCGTGCACTGTTTATTAATATCGCCTCCCCCTCCTTCTCGCCCCTGCAGGCGTGGAGCGGTCCTGAGAGGCTCCTGGCTCTGGACGAGCTGATCGACAGGTGCGAGACGAGCCAGGTGAAGCACATGATGCAGGTCATCGAGCCGCAGTTTCAGAGAGACTTCATATCGCTTCTGCCTAAAGAGGTACCATCAGAAACGTTCAGTGTCCGTCGGGAAACGTGACTTACTGTGGGCAGTGCTGAAAACGTGTTTGTTTTTTTGTTTTGGTCAGCTGGCTCTGTACGTGCTGACCTTCCTGGCTCCCAGAGACCTGCTGCAGGCCGCTCAGACCTGCAGGTACTGGAGGATCCTGGCCGAGGACAACCTGCTGTGGAGGGAGAAGTGCCGCGAGGAAGGTAAACACTAAACACCACGCCTTTGTTGGTGGTGTCATTTGCTTTGGGATTCTTTCTGCCGTTCATTGTTTGCTTTCCTTTTTTCGGAACACAGATGTGTCCGCACTCGTATAATTGCATCGCGTATGTAGTGAGCTTAATTTGCCTCTATAACCTGACATGGTTTGTTTTTTCTTTCTTTCTTTCTTCTTCCTCATTCATCTGCAACTGTGGCTAGAAATGACCTCAGTATTATTTCCCACATTTGTCCAAGAGTATGATGTTTCAATGCACTTGATAGTCAAACACTGAAATCAAACCGCTTTAAATTTCATATATTAGTCATACTGAAACATGGAGGCAAGGGAAGTTTATTCATGTAGCGCATTTCATTCTTAAACAATAACATTAATAATCATGTACAGAAATATAACCCCACTGTTAAATTAATTGATTGATTAATGTGGAAAGAGTAACATAATTAGGATTTATGAGGTGATTAATGATGGTTTTTTTTCAACACTGCGGCTGCACCTCGGCCTCAACCCCTTGCCCTTGTTTTGTTTTTCCTTCGGATATTGTGACAAATGTTCTCCTAAATCACTGTAAATAAGACGAATGTTGTTGTTTGTTTGTTTTTTTTTTGTTTTTTTTTGCTGCTGTGGCTGTGAGGGTGTATTATGTGTGACTGAGCAGCCTCACTGCAGGTGTGTTTTCAGGTGGGAAATATGCAAAGCAGGATACAAATAACGAGAGGAGCTTACCTGATCTACAGCGCTTTCTAACCTGAGTGTAACATGCAAATACAGAGACACACAGTCAGTCACGGCTCCTTCATTCAGCGCAATGCAGTATCTGTGTGTGTGTGTGTGTGTGTGTGTGTGTGTCTTTCCCTCTGGGCGCTTTGCCAGTCAGCCGAGATTCACTGCCAGCACTCAGCAGCCATACCAATGAGGCTACCGAACGTTAGCACCACGCTGCAGCCATACTAATGAAGCCAGTGTTAACTGCAGCTCACCAGCTTCATAAATAAGGCTAATTTGTATTTTTGGTCCGCTGCTGTCATACCAATGGGAATAATGTTGGCACTAGCTAGCACTCAGTAAGAATATAAATAGCTAACCCGCATAAGCGTTCCATATTAATGAAGCTAGCGCTCATTAAGTCGTCTTATGCTAGCTTATATTCAAACGACAGAGGCCAGTGTAAGGTTTTATTACAGACACACCTTACTTGGCTAATGTTAGCTGCTAATTTGTATTTTCACTACACTGCTGACATACCAATGGGAATAACATTGGCACTAGCTAGCACTCACTGAGAATACGAATAACTAACATGCATAAAATATTAATGAAGGTAGCGCTGATATTTAAAGTAATATAAGTTGAAACTACTCTTCTACCGGCACTGTAAGTTGTAATAGTTTGTTAGTTTACACTACAGTCAAACTACAGAGGCTAATGTAATTATTCAGTCACGCCTAACCGCCTTAGCTATTATTAGTTTGGTACTTTTATTGAGAATAGTGTTGTTAACTAGCTTCCACTCTGTGAGGACGTTAATGCAGCTAACATTAGTTTAGCTTTACATTAGCTTTTACATTAGCTAACCTTAGCGTTCCATACCAGCCTGAACTCCTCATTAAATAAGCTTGTTAGCTAATGGTCAAACTGCAGGGGCTACTGTAGCTTTTATTACAGTCAAACTTAACTTTGCTGGCTAATATAAGATGCCAGTAATGCTGCTAGCTGCTAATTTGTATTTTAGCTACACTGCTGACACACCAGTGCTAATAATGCTGGCACTAGCTAGCACTCAGCATTTAACCTGAATTGGTGTTCCATATTAATGAAGCTAGCAGTGAAAGCCTGACTTAAAGTCAACTATTACGCTACCCAGAAATAAAGTTCTATACTATTTGTTAGCTAACACCACAGACTAGAGATGCTAACGTTTGGCTTTAATCACAGTCATGCCTATGGGTGGTGGCTAATGTTAGCTGCTAATTTGTATTTTTCCACACTGCAGATTTACCAATGGGGTTAGTGTTGACACAAGCTACGGCTCAGCACCAACGTTAGCTTACATTACAGTCGTATAATTGCAATTTGTTTGTTTGTTTAACACTGTGGTAATAACACTAGCTGTATCAACAGGAAACATCCTGAAAGGAGAACTTGATGTGGAAAAAAATATTGAGATTATTAAAAAAAAAACACAAAAAACATAACTGTTACTTTTGTGAAATGAGCTGCAACACATAAAGGTTTATTTGTCTTCATTTTCAGGTATATCTGAGTATATATCATCTCGGCGGAGGAAGTGTGTGAGGCCAGGTGCTGCAGTCAGTCCTTGGAAGTCGGCCTACATCAGGCAACACCGCATTGAGAACAACTGGAGGATCGGGGACACTCGAGAACCGATGGTACACATCACGTACACACTGACCCGGTGTCGAAGCAGTACTGAGATCCTTTACTTAAGTAAAAGTACTAATATCACACTGTGAAAATACTCAGTACGAGTAGAAGTTCTTCATTCAAAACCTTAAAGTAAACGTATGTAAGTGTTATCAGCAAAATGTACTGAAGTATTAGACGTAAAAGTCATTGTGCAGTAAAATGGTCCGGTCAGTGTTTTAATTATATATGATGTTTTGGATTCATTTTACTGCTGAACTACTTTATATGCTGTCGGTAGTTTAATCTACATCAATGCGTCGTATTCTATAAGATCATCATATGTTTATAGCGTCGCTGTCCTGTGAGAGCCACGTCTTGAGGAAAAAGTCAGCTTTTCATGAGCTCAGCTGTTTTCCAAGAGGGTTTTTTTAATTAAATATTCAAGTACCTCAAGCTTGTACCCGAGTACTACTTGAGTAAATGTCCTCAGTTACGTTCTCCCACTGTCTCCGGTGTAATATTTACAATGTAAACACGGACAGACTGAAACTCCTCGTCTCTCTCTGTAGGTGCTGAAAGGTCACGACGATCATGTGATCACGTGTCTCCAGTTCAGCGGTGACCTGATTGTCAGCGGCTCTGACGACAACACGCTTAAAGTCTGGTCAGCCATCACCGGCAAGGTAGGACGCCGTGTGTGTCTCAGCAGACGTATTGATTATGTAAATTGGGTTTTCTGCAGCTTCAGCTCCAGCGACGAGTTGGTGTCGCCAAATTAGAATTGCAAATTCTGTGTTTCTGTGTTTTGCTGCAGTGTCAAATTATTTTTGTAGTGCTGCACAAAGACCATACACATATAGGTCACTTCACAAGCAGTGCTTTTATTTCATGCGGGCCTTTTATCCCATTAAATCGGTAGATTTCTCTCTGACTTTTTAAAATCCTCTTTCTATTTAATTAAAGCACTCAAGCAAACTGTAACAATAACAAACCTATCTAATCAAACGAAACTTTTAGTGCTTATTTCCATTCAAATATGGCAAAGTCTTAGTGTATTTTCTGTAGCAGTTCTTGTGCAAATGTTAGTGTTTCAATTGTCTGATTTAATTTCAGGTTTTTTTGTTTCTCTTCTTTTGTCTTTTGTTTCTCTTTTCAATTAAAAAAGAGTTTATGTAGAAAATGCTGTATTTCTCAAACATGCAAGCCACCGAGCCTCGCATGTTATCGATTATAGATGTCAATGTCACAGGGAAACGCAGCTGAAAACGGACCTTTCACGTCACTATTCTGTGCTATTCGTGTGTTATGTGGACACGAGGATAGTTGAGATCTTGTTGCTTTCCCGCTAAACATTAAAAAACGTCAAAGTATTTCTCACCAGAGAGTTGGAAGAAGTCGACCTAAATTGCTCACCAGCATGTTAAATTTGAATACGTATTCAAATTCACTCTCAATAAAGAACCACGTGGCGTAATAAGGTCGAGAAGTCCGTGTGTTTGAATAGAAGTGAATACAGGCAGACAGACTGGTTGTTTTAGTCAGGGCGTGTCATTGAGATGCTATTCAAACACCGTCTTTACAGGTTTTACCCATTTGTTTGTTTAAAGGTACATCTTCTGTTTGTTCAGCCTCTTCTAAGGCGGAATTTAGTAGCTGTTCTAAAGCTTGGGCTCATAACATAATCTTCCTCTTTCTTTAAATGTCTTTTACCATCACGAACAGCGAAATGGCAACGTGATTATACGTGTACCTGCGTGTACAGGTTCGGGAAACTCGCTGACCTGGTGCTGCTTGTTGATGAAATCAATAAAAGCAGGACATTTTGCGCCAGTCGCAACCAAACTGCTCCGACGTCCGTCTGATATCTGTAGGATTTTTACCTCAGTAAGTGTTTATTTAGGACGTTCATTGGTATGTTATCAGTGGCTCGCACCGTCGGTTGTTCCCCCCATCCTGTTTTAAACACCAGCAGACCATTGAACACACACCGTCTCTGTCTGGTTTCGGTAAACATTCTTTAACCGGACACACCTGCTCTTGTCTCCGTTTAGACCTGCCCCTGTGTGTGTCTGTGTGTGTTTGTGTGTGTGTGTTGGGTGCGTCTTTTACTCCCTGCAGAAAGAAAAACACACACACCCACATTTGTAGCCTGAAGGTATTCCAAGCTACAAATGTCTCTTTGTAACATAGAAGTAGTTGTTCAAAATTCCCATTAAATCCCTTTATTCAGCATCGATAAGGAACACATATACACTTAATGCCTGTTTACATTACACTTCACAAGTGTATTCATGTATTTGCTGATAATAATTTATGTGATAATTTAATAATGATCGTTTTATTGATATAGCACCTTTTAAAAACATAGTGCTCTACCATAATCCTTGCGCCTCACTTTAAAAACACCCCTACCTAAAACTACTTTTAGAGTTAAATCTTTTAACCAACGTCATTCCTGATCATAACTATCAAATATTCATTCATTTTCATAATTTTAACACGGTTGTTTGCCGCATTTTTATTTTTTCTGTATCGTCACCATGCATTATTGTGTTTTAAACCCTCATGTAAATGTTTATAGAAATTAAAACATTACCAAATTTATCTTATCTGGACACAAACACGCTGTGAGAGCGGCTGATAATCCTGTATTAACCGTAGTGCTGCAGTATCGACCCCTCCTCTCTGCAACAGTTGCCAAGGCAAAGTTTTCCCTTCTGTTGCCGCGGCAACCACCACTACAACACCTTCAAGGTGAAACTTTGTACTCGCCCTGCCGCTCCGCTTTTCTTTTTCTCTCCGTGTCCTTCATGGGTAGCTGTGAAAGTTGACGCACACACATTCTGCACATGTGTCCGCACGCGCACACACACGCACGCACGCACGCAC